>MU223791.1:740218-752038 GCA_018584345.1 Thuja plicata
TATATATATATATATATATACACACACACACACACACACACACATCTTTTCTCCTTGTATATATACATATATTTCATATCTTTCCACCTTGTTTTTGACATAAATGACAAAAAGCATAACTACAAGTTAATACCAAAATATGATAGGAAATCACAATGTGCCTTGAAAATTTGAGACAAGGTATTGTCCCAATTATCTTGAAACACCTTCAGGATGTGTAACTCAATCTGAATCTCTGCTAACAACTCCATCATAAGCTTTGCAACTAAAAATTTGTTATCATGGATGAGTGTCTTTGCATGAGCAATATTTTTTTGCATGACATCCATGTGTGGAAGGAGTTGGCTCTATATAGTTGTAAGGGATTCCCTTGTTCTTTCTTCTTCCCTTAGTAACTTTTCCTATAGATTAGTCATATACTTGATCTTAATGAAATGTGTTGAAATTGAACTAGGATTGAGTTCCAACCGGTGTCAACTTTCCTTCAAATCAGTGTCAATCTTTGTCAGCTTAGTATTTATTTCTGTAGTAAAGTTGGAAGTATCACTCAACTTCAAAAAAAATGATACAACATTGTTCATTGTGGATTCTAGAGAGCTAATGAGAGTGGTTAGCTTCAGTTGATCTATTGCAATTTTACCTGCAACATTCTCTAGAACCTTATTTTCAAATTTTCTTTCTACCTTCTACTGTAACTTCTCCTGAACATTAAGATGTGTGTTGAACTTGTGAACTATGTCAACAAGCTGGTCCATAATAGTGTCATTTTCATTGACTTCAATTTATAGAGAATTAAGGAATATACCATTTATATCTTCCAGTACTCTATTTCTTTTCTTTTAATTTTAGAGCTTCTATTTCCTTTCTCTTTTCTTCCAAAGCTCACCTAGTATATCCATTTGCTCGGCTGTCAGGTTATAAAGATCCAAATTAGGAATCAAAATGTCTTTCGCAAGACCAATTCATCAGTGATTATTTATTTACCCTTGACCTTGGAAGGAATGATTTCTTTACCTTTCCCATCATCATCCTTATCCTTTCCAACCTTAGTGTTCTCCTCAGTATTCAATTGGAATAGGTCATTGACATTATTTGCACCAACTGTAGAATCTGTATCAACTGTAGAGACATTCGCAGTATCCTTCTATGAATCAATTTGGATTTTCCTAGTAGTAGGTAGAGCCTGATTTTGGGTTCCTACTTGACTTGATGTAGATTCTATAGTCTTTTCCTTTCTCAGAGATATGATTTTATTAATAGTTGATTGGGGTAGGGATGCCATCACTTCTACTACAATTTGTTCAACATTAAATTCTTCAATGGTCTAAACCTTAGGTAACTCTTCCTCTTTATCCTACACAAGAGGATTTGTACTATATTTCTCTACATTATCTTCTTCCTTAATTTCAAAAATTATCTTCCATATCTTTGTTGCAACATGCACAAAATATTTTATTTTCTTGTTTATGATTTGAAATATCCTAAACCTTGGAGTGTGATTACTATCATAGTGAGTCATAGCATATTTTTCCTCTTTACTACTCATAGTAGGCATGACTTGCTTCAAGGTTTGCATTATGATGCCCTTTTTAATCTAAACTACATTTTTCTATTGAATGGTGACTTCCTTGAAGAGGTCTTCATTCATATGGATTTTTAATTCAAATAGATCATACTTCCATCTTGCCATTTTCTCTACTATTGCATCCTCAATCATCTTCTTCTCATCTTTAGTTGTGGTAGCACACTTCAATGATTTGAGAGATCCCATACCACTGCCTCCTTTCAAATCTTTAATCCTTTACTCCAAGGTAGGTGGTGGCTTCTTGAATATGACTGTATCTTCTTCTTGATCTTCCTTAGGCAATTTCAATTTTTTTCTAGATCTAATGAAAGTGGGAGTAGAGGCCTTATGTTTTTTCTTGGGGGATAGCCTCTTCTTCTTAGGAGGCTCTACTTCTACCTCTTATTCTTCTTTCCATGATTTGTCATCTTCTATATTTATTTCATCTCCTTTTCTTTCAGTGATTGAAGGAGGAGAGTCGAAAGACTTGCCATATTTATTTCCAATCTTCTCAATGCTCTTCCTTCCTCTCTTCAGGATCTTAGGAATCTCAATTTCCAAAGATATTTTTCCTTTTACTTCTTCATAAGTACAAAAGTATGGTGGTTTAGGATAAATAGGCTCATTTACAAGAGCTTCAATAATTTCTCTGGTCTCATCTATGTTAAACTCATATGCAAAAGGTTTCACCCATGCAACACTGGGCTTGTCAGCTTGAATGTATACTTTGTCACAGTCAACTAGGAAACAAACATCATCTTTATAGTCTTCTACCAATTGTTTAAGAATTCTAAACCTATTTTGTATCTTTTGTCTGAAATTCTCAAAGTATACATCCATGATGCTCTCAAAATTATCTCCTAATTATGCTATAAATTCATTTATATGAAAACTATGGGTCTATCCTTTTTCCAAATAATTGTGCCTTTGGAAAGGAAAAACTTCTGAACATAAAAGAATATGCATACCAAGAGTGAACCAAACTTACATGGATTGGTCTTGGGTAGCTGGATTATCTCTATTTTTTTTCTCAATTGGATGAGTTAATACTCGACAAGGTCGAATGAAAGATTGTTCTTTACCACTTTGTATGCCCAGTCCACAGCCACACATTGTACATTGTTTGGTCATCTAGAACTATATATCTTATGTGAAATCACATGAATACCAGCCTTAAATTCCATGTCTATGACTCCATTCAACCTCATGCCTCTTTCGTCCCACTTAGAAAGAGTCTTCTTGGATAGGTCATCTTGAGGTAGGGTTTTGTTTGCCTTGGATTTGTTCAGCATTGGGTATCCTATCACATGGTGTACCATTGTCTTGGTGATATTTACTAGTTGCTCCAACCAGAGATGCATGTCCTAAACCAGGCTTAGAAAAAATCTAATCCACTTTATCTGAAAGTTCTGTGGCATATGCAAAATGTGGATTAAACCCTTTACTTTGAGGTGTTTACTTTATGGCTTCATATTTCTATCTACACAAAGTTTCTCATAGCTTGGTTCATCTATAGTGTTCCTAGCTTTTGAATGGTGCAATGATAGAAATCTTAGATATCATTGATCAACAGTACCTTTGGAGGAATTTGGGAATGGGATCCCATTGGATCTATCTCTTGTCTAATCACAGGATAAAGTTTAAACTTTGGTGGTTCACAGACAACATTCCTTACCAACATCTTGGATCCCATCTTAACCTTGTTATTGGATAAAGATTCCATAATCACTTAGAGGATTGATAAACTTCCCTGCAACTAAATCTTTCAAACACAAATTTTCTCTACAATCACTATTAGCTCTTAATCACTCTGTAAACTATAAATAGTAAGCCTTCAACATCACCATTTATGAGAAATTTCATCATAGATTTTCATTAAATGCTCCATACTTGGTAGTTGTGACAACTCGTGTAGTTCTCACAGACTTTCTCGTAAGCTCTGCGAAAACTAACATTTACATCTTTGAAACCATACAACCTGACTTAACTTGGTTAAGCCTAAGTAACTCTGATGTATCTAAGATCCTGACTAAGTTAGAACCATAATGTGTCCTAGTGCATCAATATGTAGATTTGGACTTGCTAGCATAGATGGAATTGGTGTATGATGGCTTGTATGCACAGCTCCAGTTGTATCCTTGAATATTTATTCAAAGATGGTGGATCCACCCAACTCACTATTTTGGGTGTCATTCGATCCTTCATTTTTTTGGTTTGAATTCTCAGGAGACTTCCTTACCCATTGTCGATTCATCTATGTTCTGATTTTAGAAAGTTTTGATTTCCCTTTCTCAAAACTAGTCCCCACTTTTTCTTTATTCATGCAATTCTTGCTTAAATGTACGAGTTGTTTACATACATAACATCTCTAAGTAGGATTCCTTCTTCTAAGACGTGTCTTTGAAAAATTTGCACCAATGTTCCCATACTCACCATAATGACAACATATTCTCCTTGTGTTGTAATCCCAACCAAAAATTGATTTAGCTAGTGGTTCAGTAAGGTTCCATTTCTTAGTTCTTCACTCAGAAGACTTGTGACCTTGTTTGTTACAATTGAAACATTTTCCTTCAAACTTAGGTTTCTCAGTACATTCACTTTCCCTATCTTGATGTTTGTTGCACATGTAGCATGTACAAATAAACTTTGACTTTCAATTATTGTAATAATTATTGGATGTATGCCCTAACTTACTGCAATGATTACATGTAGGTTTTTTGTTCTTATGAGATCCTTCTTGTGAGGATTCACCTTGTTTAGTATAACCTAATACAATATGTCCATGATGTCTAAATTGATTTTTCTCTGTGAACTGATCCATGCTCACCTATGCATTCATCATACTCTCATTGGTTTACTTTTTAGTATTGAGATTATTTTGCATTCTTTCATTTTCAGTCCTCAGATTTATAACTTCTTGATTTGAACTATTGAGTTGATTTATCATATCTTCTTGTTGAATTGATAATTTATGGATTTCATTTTCTTTCTCCTCTAATCTTGTACTTAGAAATCTTTTATTTTTGTGTGCCATATCTCTATCATTTTCTTCTTGGTTCTTTTGCTCCATGACTTCACATATTCTTACTGAATGAATTTCTTGTTCTCTCTTCAAATTTATAACTTCTTCATGTAAATTGAGATTCTTTGCAAGTAGGTCTTCAATGTCTGCACCAGCTTCTTCAAAAATTCTTTCTTTGCATAATTATTTAATTCTTTCTTCTATGTAATTTTTATCATTAATTTGTACTCCTAAATATTTTCTTCTTTTCACGCAATGAGAGAGCTGCTCCTTGAGTTTTCTTAGTCAATCCATTCCCACTTATAGATCTAGATTTTCATTTTCAATGGCTTTCTCCAGTCTGTATATTTCCATTACCTAAGATCTTTTCTCAAGTTGTTAAACTTCTGATAAGAGAACATTTAGCTTTGATACCAATTGTTGGGCCCACCTTGTGAAAGGATTTGTACAATACAATTAACTATGCAATTATGTTAGGAGATTTGATAAGTACTATTAAGTCCACCTAATTAAAGGATTTTTCTGATACACATGTTAGGATGAACCAGTGGCTGATCTTCTATACAACTCTAATTTTATGAATGAGATCCTTTGAAATATTATTGATCACCTAAATTTGTTAGATGAGTCTTTGATGTTCCTCATACACTGTTGCAGCCTTCTAATCAATCTGCCACTTCATATTCACATATCTTACTTCTATTATTACTTCTCACACAATTTGGATAATAAATTACCTTACATATATAACTTATCCAAATAAATTACCTTCATAATTTTCTTCAATGATAGAGATTAATATCTAATGATAATAACTAAGTTGGCCCAATACTAATACTTGGGTCCAGTAATCCACTCGGGTGATATACTGACACTCGAGCAATATGCTGACAGTCGGGTGACATGCTAATTGCTGGCACCCATGCTATACTGTGTGCTTGGGTCACATTAATTACTCAGAACTGGTATGCAACTCAGGTAATACTAGTGACTTTGTTGATACTGATTTCCACTATCTGCTCAGTTGACACTACAACTACTTGGGTTACACTACAAATGATCAGGTTTCACTTCAAGTTGTTGGCTTGGTCAACACTATAATGACTAAGTGTTTTGGCACTAGTTGACAATAATTCTTACCATAAGGTCAACAAGTAGGTACTAGAGAAGAGAAGGAGGAAATGGTTAAACTCCTTTTAGAATATTAGGATGTCATATCTTGGAGTTATTAAGAACTAAAAATATATGACACCTCTATCATTGTGCACAACATCACACTAAAACCATATTCCAAACCATTCCAAAAGTGTCAACATCCTATCAACCCTACTATGGAGCCCCTAATACAAAAGGAAGTCAAGAAGTTGCTGGATTCTAGAATCAAATTCCCCATCCGGTACTCCACATGGGTGGACAACTTGGTACCCATGAGAAAGAAGATCGGTGAGATCAGACTGTGCATGGACTTCCATAAATCTAAAAAAATCCTCTTAGAAGGATAACTATCCACTCCCTCCTCTTTATGTGGTACTAAAATTAGTGAATGGTTCCCAAACGATGTCTTTCCTAGATGTTTATTCAAGGTATAATAAAGTGATGGTACAAGAGGGAGGTAGATTGAAGATGGCATTCACCACCAAGTGGGGGACATTTTCTTATCGACAAATTCCCTTCAGTTTAATCAACATTGGTGCTACTTTTTAGAGAGTGATGGACATGGCCTTCAAAGAGATATTTGGAAAATGTATCATCATCTACATGGACGATCTAACATTTTTTTCAAAACAACAAGTATATCATATAAGCGATTTAAGGAGAGTCCTCCAAAGATGCAGGAAGTATGGGATTTCCCTAAATCCTAAGGAATGCGTATTTGGGGTCACAAAAGGAAAATTTATAAGGCACATAATTTTAGAAATAGGAATAGTAACTGACCCCAAATGAGTCCAAGCCATTCTCAAGCTGACTCCACCTCATAGCTGCAAAGAGTTGAAATATTCCTTTGGGATTATTAACTTCGTGAGGAAGTTCATTAGTGGTTTTTCTAATATAGTAGAGGCACTCAATGAAATGCCAAAGAAGGATGCTAAGATTGATGGTAATCCACTGGTATTGAATTTCTTTGAAGAGATCAAGGATGCAATCACTACAACCCATGTTCTTGCGACTCTAGACTACACTATTCCCTTCAAAGTGTACTCTTTCACATCAAAATATTTTTGTGTAGGAATCCTCACGTAGAAGAAAGATGGAGAGAGTGAGAGACCAATAAACTTCATGAGCTTCCCCCTTAAGAACACTGAAATTAGCTAACCCAACCTATAAAATAAATATGTTGCTTTAGTCAAAGTGGTGAATAAATTCCAACATTACATCCTGAGGAGAAAAGTCTTTTGGATAGTCCTTGACGTGGTCGTAAAATATTTGTTAATGCAGAATGAGTTGAGAGAGCGAAGGGGAAAATAGATGGAAATCCTGCAAGAATTTGACCTATAAATCCAACAAATGAAACTTGTAAGAGGAAAATCCCCGACAAACCTGATCTTTGAAATAGAAGAGGGTCTAGTATGCCAAACTTATGGTGATCAATGTGTGATCTCTGATATATGGTATCAAGATGTTGTCTACTACTTAGTATAGAATAATTTCTTGGAGGGGATGAATAGGTCATAGAGAAGGGCTTTGAAATTAAAAAGAAACTCCTACATCTTGAAGAATGGTCAGCTGTATAAACGCAATTATGAAGGTCTATACATGAGGTGCTTGGACAGGCTCGAAGAAAAACAAGTCCTAGAATATTTTCATGATAGATATGGGATAGGAGAAGGGTCACTTGAGGAAACTTTTCATCAAATATTAAGGGAAGGGTATTTTAGCCAACATTGTTTAAAGACAGACAAATTTGATGATGCCCTTAAAACCAGTATACAAGGTACATCCGTTCACCAAATGGGGCTTTGATTTTGCTAGAATGATCAACCCCCCTTCATCTACAGGTCACAAGTTCATCCTAAAAACTACCAATTATTTCACACACTGGACAAAATCCCATACACTCAAGAATTCCACAACGAAAGTGGTAACCAAGTTCCTAGAGGAGCGCATCATAACGAGGTTTGGGATGTCATTCTATCTGGTATGTGAAAATTCTCCCTCTTTCTCCTCTACCTCACTCACGTAATGGGAATTTGAAAACTAGGTCATCCTCAAATTCTCTTCAAATTATTATCCACAAGGCAATGGTGTAGTGGAGTCTACAAACAATAACCTGACGATAGTGATTAAACATATCCTTGATGATAATCCCAGGGATTAGCGCACACAACTAAAATATGCTTTGTGGATAGACCAAGTGAGTATTAAGAATGCCTTGGAGACATCCACATACCAATTGGTCTATGGCCTATAGTTGTTCTTCCTTATGAATTTTAAAATCCAAATTTAGAGATTTATGGACTAGTACGTTGGAGGCAAAGATTGAGTGCAAGTTAGACTCATGAACCTCCCCACCTTGGAGGATAAAAGAACTTTGGCCTTGGAGCATGTGTCAAAGAATCAAACCATCATCAAGTGGTGGTTCCATAATAGAGTCACCAATAAATCTTTTAGGATCTCTAACCTTGTCCTCGTGTGGGACAAGGCAAAAGAAAAGACAAACAACCACACCAAATTTCAAAATTTTTAGACAGGCCCCTATCAGATATCAAAGATCTTGGGGGAAAATACTTTTAGAATTAGTACCTTAGATGGAGAGCTGAAACCATTTCTAGTCAATGGGAAATTCCTCAAAAACTATTTCAGATCCTAAGACAGACTCCCTTTTGTCCCTTATATCATGGTTTTGTGTTTTTTGTTTCCTTTTCATTTCCTTTCTTTCTATCATTCTCTGTTGTCAGTTTGTTTCTTCCATCTATGGTTGTTCCCTCTTTGTTGGGGCTTGTTACTTCTTTTTTTGTTGGGTCCTTGTGCCTTGGACTCATTCCAAGTGGTCTTTAAATTAGAGCAGAGGTATTTCTTAGTCAAATTATCCAAATAAACATCCAGTGCATAGAATGTTCCAAAAGTGAAAGTAGTAGTAGCTTGCATTGATAATCAGAAAGACGTTCGATGCTTGGTCATCCTAATCACAAAGAACACTAATAAATGACACCCAATATCATTAGTTTCTCAAGCATTTGTTAGTTGGTACTAGCACTAGTATGTTGATTTGGGTACCCATCGATCCCAGAACCAAAGGCTAGTGGATGCGAAGGAAGGAGTAAAGGAAAAATAACCGAAGAAGAAAGAAACAAGTACAAAAGAAAATGGCTTGAGAAATGGTCACAGGTGTAAAATCTGAGTAGCACAGCCCAATCATTTCTCAAATTGAGAAAAGAAGACAGTATGAACCTAAATATAGAACTAAACACATCAAGGGTCTTGATATGTCTCATGCAAGAAAATAAGAAACTATTTTAAAGAAATGAACTCTCCTACATAGCTCCAGCCTAGGAAATAAAATAGAGAAGGGTGACTATAAAAACCTCTACCAGGGCTATGTACTTTTGTTTCCTTACACACTCATCATTTTTCCTGACCTCCTCACTAGACATCATTGTATAACATCTCCTCACACCCAGTGCTCGTTGTATTCCCTCTCTCCTCATGTATTACAAGTAGGTCTTCATTGCATTATTTTCCTATCGACTCATGTTTTTGTTTTAGGTCTCTTTGGATTTTGTTTTTGATCTATTCAAGTCATACTCCCTCCTAGGTCCCTAGGATTCACACCCTTGGACCTCTGGAGCAGTCGCTTTCTCCTTTTGAATCTCTTTTCTTTATGTTATTAGAGTTAGGGTTTTGGAGTTGCAACCTAGTTTCAAGTTTTTGGCCTCCAAAAGGTCAAAAAAACCACTCCCAGAGCTTTTTTCAAACCAAGTGAAGTTCACACTTTAAGCCCTTTTAGGATTTTGGATCTCCAAAAATGAAAAAATTCCAAAACTTCTAAAGACAAGTTACTTTTTCTTGAAGGTTTTAGACTTTCAGATTCTGAAACCTCCTTCAGACTTTCACACACTGAAAGTTTAAAAGCATTCCATCAGCCCCCTGAATCTCTTTGAGATTTTGGGTTTTCGTACCCTGATTTTTTGCACATTTTTTCACTTTGCAAAATCGAAAGGGCTTTCCTTGCCACAACCTGATCCTTTACAATTTCAGCATTTTTGCACCCATACCTTGTCTTTAGCGTCTGAAAGCCTGAAAAGGCCAAAAGAACCAAAAACTTCATTTCTGGCTACTTAAGATCTCTTTGTTTCTAGTTTTCTTAGTTAGTTTTGTTTTTATTTCCTACTTTACTAGTTTCCTTTCAATAAAGATACCGATTCTTACATTTTTTCTCGCAGGAATGCTTGAGAATTGCACAACATCACCAATGAAGTACTTATTCAACGGGAATCACCCTCCTTCAAAGATTGAAAATAAACATATAGAGATCACCGATATAGACATCAAGAACATAGAATGGGATCAGTTCTTACTAATATGTTCCAAACCAGCAAGAAGGAATGAAGACTGCACCTCCCTATTTCTATCAGGCCTAGTCACCACAACACACCTAGTAGTGGTCCTGTCCTCCCAGCTTATCATTACCTGATCCAACCACTACATGCCAGATGAAAATATAGTAAAGAATACAAAAGGACAAATAGTCCTTGGCCTGGGGTCAGATAAAATTGAAGAGGTCTTCCATCTATAGAAGGGCACAGACAAGTTTTATGACTTCCATATAGAAAAGGGGTTGAGATGGTTTAGGAACAAGACTGAAGATGCCTACAAATCGCAAATCAGGAATACCTCCAACACCCTCTCCCAAAGAACAAACTAGAAAAAATAGATCTTAGAAGGGGATACTTAAGTGATGATATACAAGCTACAGTCACCCTGATAAGCTGAGTGTATGGACTATGTCAGTCCGTCCAACTCAAGAACTGAATGCTTATGTTGATAGAAAAGATAAGGAACCACAAGGCTAGGTTTGATTGGGCTACCATCCTAAGTGATAAATTGGATGAGTAACTTACTGGAGTTAAGAACATCTCAAAGTTCTACATGAATAAATATATAGTGTACCTGTTAGCCACACAAGAACACTATTTGGGGCTCAGAAAATGGGGAAACTTCAATGAACCCAATGCATGGCCTCATATTGTCTATCCATAATTGGTGATAAGGATAGATATGCCTGAAGATAACCAAGGCTAAAAAATAGTGAATGATGCCTTTATCTTCACATTCATTAGATCCATAGAGGGTGCCTACGTGAAGAGACTATCATAAGAAGTTTTTGCACAAATAAGGTCCATAGGGGCGTACTATCTATAGTTCAGAACTTTCACATACATACGAGTGACAAGATCTACCCTACACCCCAAGAAGATACCAAGGTACCAATTTTATTGGGTAATCATCCTAGAAATGGCTCTGTAGCTTGCAGATGCATACGAGCACATCAAGCATAAGAAGAAGAATTGACAGGAATTCCCCATTTCCCTAGGTCCCTACACTCTTCGGGACATGAAGATATGTAAGTCTTTGTACTTTGAGTTGGATGAGTTCCCAATCTAACTAAATAATACCAGGGTAAATGTACAATAATGTGTCGTAGTAGAGGACATTTTAGAGGGGTCCGACCGTACCCCTTCCGGCCAGAAGACGTCCGGCCAGAGCGGGTCCGGTCGGACCCCTGTGGCGCTTTTTAGGCGCCACTTGGCACCTATGGGGGGTCCGGCCAGACCGGGTTCGGCTGGAAGGGGGTCCGGCCGGACCCCCCAAAATTAATAAAAGGGCAAAAAAAAGCCCGCCCGCCTCATTCGGATTCAGCGGGTGGGGGCTTAGCAGAGCGCTACAAGGGTATTCCGGCCGGAAGGGGTGAGTACATTTTTATTTTTTATTTTAATGTTTTGTTTTACTTGTTTTTGTTTATTTAGTATTAAATAATTGTTTTTTAATTAAAAATCCATGTTTAATTATTTTTTTTGGTTTAATTAATAGAAAATAGTTGTAATTTATAAGAAATATTTTAATTTAATAGTTATTTTTGTTTATATTTAGTATTTTTTTTTGTTTTATCATAGAAATAAAATAATATGATTTTATATAAAATGATATAAGTAACTAATATAATCTTTTTTTTTTCAGTTAATTAAATGTGTTAGTTATTTAATTAATTTAAATTTTTTTAGATATGTTTTAAAAT
>MU223791.1:760273-774153 GCA_018584345.1 Thuja plicata
GGATAGTTATAACAGACAAAATATTTAACGAAATCCAATTTTTGTTTTTTTATGCATTAGCTATACATGTCATCTAAAACATATTATGAAATCAGAGTAAAAAAATATTATTTGCATATAGTTTGTTTACGCGGACTAGACCCTAAATTTTCAGCATATTTCAGGAATAAAAAAATGGACTTAAAAAATTAAAAAACTATGTCAAATTTTTTTCAAATTTTTAAAAAAAAATTATAAGCCTAAACTTGATCAAATTTTACACATTTCATTATTTTACATCATCTTCAAATTCTAAACACAAATGCCACTTCTATGTCGTTAAAGTTTACAAATTTGAATGTTGTCGTCCTTTTCCTTTGTAAAAGTGGGACACAGGTTTGTACTTTTACCCACCATCTCAGCCCGATTCGACCCCATAGGCATGTACAACCATATCATTGGAAACTTATACATCTAAGAACCACATGTTTAAGATCATTGGATAGATTGTGTGGATGGCCATGAAGTGAGGATTAGGGATTAATGCAGGATGTCCATCACACTTGCACAAGCGGTCTCACATATCAGTATTTACCTGAAAGTTTTGGAAAAGGATTTAGATAATGTGATGGAATCAATTTAGACTCTGGATAAAATATACAACAATCCTATATTGAATTCCAAGATAGATAAGGAGGAAAATGACAACATAGAATTTAGAGCAAGGGATATGGTCATAGTGACTAAGGCATAGATCAAAAAGCCTTATCAAATAGATCCTATTCCTGTGAAGACACTAATGGACCCACCCAAGAATGAAGAAAATAAATGTGGAAAAGGTCCATAGTTCCCCAATACAAGAAGGCCCCACCTTAGAAGCCAGAAATAGTGTATGGGCATGAGCATGCAGTAGAATATGGTTCTAATCCTAGGCACAAGGCCTAGAAAACTAGGATGACATGGTAGATAGTTCCTCCTATTGGATCAACACAAGCCACCCAAGGAGAAGGCCCTTCCACCTTTGACCCATCTCTCTGTACCAATGGAGAGGGGAAGAGAACTTAAAAAAGAAAGAGAGCGTCCACCTCTCTGTGATTGGAAACCTTACAAGAGGAAATAGAGATGGAAGAGGTACCCTTGGTGAAAAGGACAAGATCTCAAACAACATCTTTGAGGAAGAAGGAGATCACAAGGAAGAGAGAAGGGGATCCTAAAGAGCATGACCATCCGTTGGATACCCTAGGCTTGGATGGGTTCCTTATGTCTAATTTTGAAGGCCTAGAATACACTTGGAAACACAAAAACAAGAATTCACTTGGAAACACAAGCACCCATCTAGCCACAAGTAATCCTTACTCCACCTCCGTCCAAATTCATGAACCACACATTAAATGTGCCTATCATAGGAGTGGACTCTAGCACTAATAAAAGGCCAAAGACTCAAGATGTTGGTGTTGCCGAGAGTATAGAAGGGAGTAAGACTACAAGAGATATTTCACCATCAACTCCACCACCTCACATTCCAACTCCACCAACCTCTCTCCCACCCCCTATTTTGACTCTACCACCTTCTCTGCCAACTCCACCTCCTTCTACTTCTACTCCACCACCTACAATGCCAATGCTGACTCCACTGCCATCAGTTCCTTTGACTTTCTCTATCATGACTCCTCAAGTGTCGGTAAGCACAAAAGTTGCATCTCCCTTCAAAACCACATTGGAAGCTATGACATGCCTTATTGCGAAAATAACAATCAGTTCCTCCAGGGATGAAGGCCAAGATAAAGGTGAACATGACGATGCACTAGAAGAAGAGAAGAGAGTGGAATGAAGCCATGAAGGATAAATGCATTGGAGAGAAGCTAGAGAAGAAGGTGAACATGGGGAAGAGTTAGATAAAGAGGAGGGGGTGACCCCTAAATCAAAAAGCTTGGCTCCAGCCCTCCACATTGCCTCATATGAGCCGGTTACCACCTTAAGTAAACCTACTTGGTTCACTAAAGAGATTCAGCCACTGAAAAGGACTTACACAAATAAAGAGGAAGGAGAAGACACATATATGTCATTTTTAGGGATGTCCTTTGATCAAACATAGGTTAATATACAAGAAAGGATCATATCTTATGTCTCTCAAGACACCAAGGGTTGCTGGATAACACATGTGGCAGTTCCTTCTACTAGCACCTCTCAAGCACAACTCACCCCAGAGGATTATACATTTGAAGAGGTAGATTTGGGAGAACCAATCAAGGAAGGAAGTAAGACCCTGGTAGCCATAGGCATCAAACATGCTCTATGATTTATGAGAAAATATGAGGAAACTATCAAGTCCTTGACAAAGAAGAATGACACTCTGAAGAAGTTCATTGATAAAATGGTGGGTCCCATTGACCCAAGTTCCCCAAAGGCCTCATTACAGGTTGTACTAGAGAAGAGTGCTAATCTAGACTTGTCAGAAGGTATGACCCCCTCTTTCATTTAGGAAAGTGTTGATTGGAAGAATGTTCTTGAAAAATTTGGAGAAGGGGTTATCAAACTAGTTTTTAGGCCTTTCAGAGTTATTATGGTGGAAACCACAAAGTTGATAAACATGATGGAGATTGATGAGGGGTTAGATTCTGATTTCACCAAATGGTGAAATGGCCTCCAAGACCTCAAGATAATCAAGAAGCAGCACTTCCAATTTTTGGTCAAGATATATGAAGGTGAAGAGATAGATAGCTTTAGAACCTAGATCAAAAGCATAGCCAAAATAATTAAGGTTCAGGAAAAGTGCCAGGGCTACATAAAAAAAAGCATAAGGAGGTTATGTAATGGGTAGAAGAAATAAAAAAATTCTTCACAGGTATGGACTTGGAGCTATATCGAGATCAAAGAAAGGAAAATTCTATGCCCAGCCAAAAAGTTCATACAACAATTCAAATATATTCTGGTAGGTGTTAGGACAAAAGAAGGCTTCCACCAACTCTTCTATTCAAAACAAAACATGCAAAGGATGTCCAATCACAATGAAGAGATCAAGTTCTTCACTTTTGAATTGACCACTTTCAGAGATAAGAAAGAATGACAAATTAACAAAGTGAAGAGTAAAGAAATAAACTACGAGGAGGTACAAGAAATAGTGCAGAGGCTGCGAGCTGCTGATCTAGTGGTTTTCTCAAGCTAATCGCTAAAATCCAGACTCAGCCCTTTTGAGAGATGCAGATTTTTCAGACAGCCATTTTTCCCAAAGGCTAACTTTTTTGCATTTCAGCCTTTCGGCCTCTAAAAGGATGAAATTTGGGGGGTCTTAAGTTTTGATTCTACACTTGGTTGAATTTGCACTTGGCAAATTTTGGTGCAAAGGTTGAGGTCCAAATTTCTGGACTATTCCAGTGAGATGTATTTTTTGCATGAAAATAGAAATTCAAATCAGATGGATGCATAACCAGAGTTCATTTTACAAGGACTAAGGTTCCTCTATCAGTTCCCACCTCAAAGAGACCCATAGATGAAGATTCCAAGGGAAAACTCTGAGATCAAGAAGAAGACTCCATTTGTAAACAAGGGAACTCCAACTCCTCTCTTTCTTCTTTCTTAGCGAGTTTGATCTCTTTGCATGGGGAAACTGATTGTAAATGGATCAAAGATCCATGCAAGATTTTTAGTATTAGTTTATCAATACATTTCTTTAGTAAAGCTTTTTTTTTAGTTTTTTTCCATTTTTTAAGAGTATTTCATGCCCTACTTTTGACGTTCAGAGTTTTGTAGATCAGAACTCTATATATTATAATCAAAACAATGTATTATGGTTAGATTATTGATGCAATAAAGATCTACAATTGGTGCTTCATTCATGGTGTGATATTTTTTTCTATGTATACAAAATTGATCAATGTGTGTATGCTTATTCATTCTTTTCAAAGAGCCAATTGTTTTATTGTCTCAAATCCGCGATTCTTTAATTGGAGTTTGTTATTGTTTATCTACCTTGTTGTGATGAATGTATGGAAAATATCATATTTTGGACTTAACGATAAATCTTTCTTGTGTGTGCGCACATCTTTGTGGCTTCACAGTTTGACAGATTTTGAAAATCTTGCACGAGTGAATATTTTTTCTCTCTAAATGATTACATCTATTGGATATATAATTGTGACATGGTCTGATTTATATCTAGTGGGTTTGTTCCAAATCTCTCCATCATTCTATTTGCAAGGAAGGATCAACAATGGTTTATGTCTGTTAGGATTCCATTTTCATCAATTTACTTCATTCTTGTTACCCTACTCCTTTTAATTTTTGTAACAAATATGAAAGCAATCTAGATCATCTTTAGTTTAAACACAAAAATTTGCATCCTTAGTTAATTAAAATCTTTGATAAATTAGAAAATACAAAAAAGCACTAAAGAAGTTTTGCAGTTTGAAATCTTGAAAGTACCATAAAAGGCCTCCTTGTGAACATTCACATTTATCTTCAATTGAGTTACCATGTAGGCTACACCACAACCCCAGAGAATCTTGGGAATAACTTTGTTATTCTTTGAAGAGAGGAAATCGAATCTCAAAATCCTAGCAATTGACTTGTGTAAAAACAATGCTCAACAGTACCCTCCCATTGATGTGAGAATGAGGAATGACATTTCTAGAAGCTCAACTATGTTGGATACTTTGTTCGGTGAGGGCTTTGATGATTGTGTGTTGATCATCGATCTTTATAGTGCACACTCTTGAGTATTTCATCACTAGCCACTTTGGTTTGTGCAAGTGGATAGTGAGGGTTTGTGGAAAGTCCTAATGTGATCCTGTAGTTTCCATGGTGACTTTTCGTATGGTGGTTGATGGTTTTTGAGTTTGGAAGATCCTTTTTTGTGTAGAATATGTGTTTGGGCATTCTCTATTTTCTAAGCGAAAATGTCATGGCTATATTTTTGTTGTGTGACCATGGCCCTACCCTAGTTGAGAGTTCAACTATTTTGATAGGAGGATTTGTGGTGATAGTGTGCACTCTATAGGCTTGGAGTTGTGTTTGTGGAGAGAGTGTGTACTCTATAAAATTCAATACCTTAAATATGGAAGTGGTGAAAAATATATTTATTTTCTTAAATTTAATAAATATCATAATTGTTTGATACAAAGACTAATACAAACTCATGTAGTACCCTTTCATATGTTGGTATTAGATTTTGTCTTTAGGACTTATGATTTATAAATGTGTGATTTTGTGTTGATACTTACATTGATTTTTTTCTAGATTACTCATGATGTTTGCTTCAGTTTAATTAAGATGACATGGATGATTATGATGTGATGGGAACTTTTACATTTCTTGTGATATTTTATATTACATGGAAATGTTCATGCTATGAGATGCGTGTTTATGTTTCATAAATACATTATGGTTGATGAGTATTTACATGTTTCACAATGATGGTTGTTTACTGGTTTATGATTTACTAATGTATTAACCATACTGACATTTTGATTTTTTCTATACTTATATATTACTTTATGTTGATCTTGTCTAAAGTGTTTGTATGATGAGGAATGAAGTCATGTTACTCATTAGTGAGGCCCACACAGTATATTATTTCCCTTCATTGTATGCTAATATTTATCATGATATATCTATGTGTATATGCTCTATCTTTGTGATATAGGTTTGCAGATACTAGACATTAACTCCACCTGAATTGGGAGGTTTGAGCGTGCCTTTACAAAAATAGTGGAAGTTGTTGATTGAGATAGCTTTAAGGCTCAATTTTATTTTTTTAATCTTAGCCAACCATCATTCCATGTTGGGATGATTAAGTCACGTGTGACCATTTGAATTGTCAGGCCGACAAATCCAGATTTCCTTGACCCTTCTACTTGTGTTTGGCCTTATATTGCACTTGATCATGTTATTTCTTGATTACATGCTTTCTGACATATTTTCTTGTCATTGTGGTTAATTAATTAAATTAAAATAATTATTAATTTGTCTTAATAAAATGAAAATATGATAACATTAATATGACTTAATTAATTGTATTTAAATTAATTATTAGATCATTATTATATTATAATATTGGTTGAAATATATTATATATTAAAATATTAATATTTATGGAATAATAATAATAATGATTAATTTAATATAGTTAAATTTTTGTATGAATGTGTTATTAAGTAATATTAACTATCAGTTATTCATTATCAATATTTATTTAATGATGTGATATTAAGCTCTCTTCTTCTATGTGATTAATTTATTTAATGGATTTGAGTACGTTGTAGCTTTCTGTGTGATTCTTCCTATGTAATAAGAAACTAATAATCAAACTATAATATTAAAAAAATATTTCTGGGTGGAATTTTAAGGGCTCTACAATTTTAATAAAAATAATTAATTTATCGTTTCCTTTGAGCTTTCCTATGAATGAATTTTCAATAGCTTTTGGGGGGAAATGAAGAGGTTTTGTGGATTGAAGAGTTTAAAATTTTATGAAGCTTTTATGTTTTCATTTTTGGAAACGGATGTTTTTCGGTAAAATTTAAATTGTGGATTCTCTAAATTTTGAACTGTAGATTTTAGATTAGTAGGGTATTGTAAATTGGTTGTCCTAATTGGAGTTGGATTTGATTTCTTAAATCATTTTCTTCCATGCTTATTTTGATTACAAGGAAAGAAATATAATCTTTATGCTGGTATTACTTTATTATGGTTTTACTTTGATTAGTAGGGTATTGTAAATTGGTTATCTGAATGGGAGTTGGATTTGATTTCTTAGATCATTTTCTTCCATGCTTATTGTGATTACAAGGAAAGAAATATAATCTTTATGCTGGTATTACTTTATTATGGTTTTATTTTGAAGAAGAAATGCCATGGTTTTTGTTAATTCTTTTTAAGGGTTCTTCATCTTATTGAATTCAGTTATGGTCTCTACTTGATCCTTCTTTTATGTGGACACTTTCCTCAAACGATACCCTATTCCTAATGAATAACTTTCCATGTTAGTTTTTAGACAAAGCCTTCATAGAGGTTTTATCCTCATCACATCTGTTCTTTTTGTTATCTTTTGTTAACTGCTTGCATTACACCATCGTTATCTTGTACATACCATGATAGTTTCCTGGCCTGAAAGTTGATCTTTGATAGTACAATAACCATCTACATGTGTTGCATTTTAGGAAAAAGTATGTTGCTTTGATTTAGAATGGTTTTGTAGTATATTGGATTGTTTGTAGGGTTGTGTAGTTTAGATACATATATGAACTTCTTTCCTTGTCATGGGGTGTAGTTATGTTTCTGTGTCTCCCAGCACAAAAGAGACACATTTGTTGTGGCTGGGTTTTTAACTGATTATGAGCTATTTCATTTTGGTCTTTGTTTATGTTATGGACCATCCTTGACCTCATACTTAAGGCATTACCAATCCATCATATATTTGATCTGTTATTTTTTTTTTAAGTTCTCATGATTGTTGTGGTTATTGGAAGGTTTTGAAATTGGTTCATTCCTTTTTATGAACTTAGTTAATCTACGTCCTTTGCATAAACAAAATCGTGTAGCAAAGTTGGATGTTTTTATTTATTGGTGATAATTCACATGCATTTTCCTCTCTTGGAAATATTTGATTTTCCAATTGCTAGTTAGTTTTCCTAAGCGAAGTTTTTGTAATAATCAATTAACTCTTATCTGCATTTGTATTTGATCAGTAATATTTGTGGTAATTGATTAGAATATTCAATTGTGTAGAAGAAATGTATGCTTCTTTTGGTTCATTTTAGTCCATTTTATTAATTGTTCTCACATGGTTTCTATAAGTTAGTCAAATGCGGATATGTATTCATAGTTTCTGGAAAATCATTATAAATTTTGGAATTTTCTACTAAATAGAATATATGGTCTTGCTAATCTATGTTGTGTGTGAATTTAGTTTAGATTTTTAGAGGTTTTAATTGTCTCATTTAATTTCAAAGTTATTATTGTAATCATGTGTGATAAATGGTAATTGGGGTTTTCATAACAGTTACCAGATGCATGGGCACTAGTGTTTTATATTTTTTACTATATTTATTTGGATAATTTCACGGAACTTTGTTTTTGGTTTTTTAATTTTTTTATTTTGAGTTGAGAAATTTTTTACTAATATGTTTGTCAAGTTTTAATTATTGATTACATTGTGTTTTTGGGGTGTTCTTGTGAACTTTAGTCACTTGGTGTATGATTGGAGGTTGGTTTTATAAATGTTATTGGCTATGGATTGTGCCATCATGTAAAAATTTGGTCTTGGATGATGACTTGGATTTGATTAGTGTTCCTATATTAGTTGTACCATGATATATATATGATGTTTTTTTTGACATCTATATGAGGATGTGAAGGGTATGCATATGAGATTTTATTGATGACTTTAATATACTGTGCACTTTTGTTCGTAGTTTTGTTGAGGAGGGTTTTCTAGAAATATTGCTAGGAGAGTGGCTCACATTGGGGACAATGACGCAAGTGACTACCAGGATAACCCATTGTGGAATTATAATCTCTGATAACATAATAAAATTAAACTTACACATTAATCAAGAAAATCATGTTTCCTCTAGTAAAAGTACAAAGTTGTATGGTAGTAGAGGACAACTGACGGGTTCCAGCCGAAATAACTTTCGCCCAAAATGGTTGCAACAAAAACATATTCGATCGGACATACTTGTTGAACACGTGGCACCATGTGGTGTCGATGTGGGATAAGGGTTCTGACCAAAACAATTTTGGTTGGAATCCTTAAAAAACTCTATAAACCCCAAAATGGCCTTAAGTGGCTCATTTGAACATGGCACATTGTGAGATATTTGGAGTGGGTTTGGTGATCTTAACCCAAAATAGGTAGGTTTTTTATTATTATAATTTTTCTTGTTTTTCTTTATGTTTTTTTGAATTTTTATGCTAATTTGATGTAGTTGTTGTATTATTTAATGCTTTTTGTTGTAATTTAGTTATTTATAATTGTAGAAAATAAATAATATAATTTTATGTAGATTTATTTATTTAGATAATATTTAATTTTTTTCAGTTAAGAAAATATGTTATTTAGTTAATTAATTTAGTTTTATTACATATGTTTCAAAACATTAGGAAAACATTACAAAAAATACCTACAAAATCTAAAAAACAAGATCATTAACAACATGAGAAAAATATTAAGAAAAGATCACATAGAAACATCCATAACCATATTTTAGGAAACATACATAAAAATGCTACATTTTAAACATTAGATAAATATTAGGAACATATTAAACATAACATTGTAAGCATTAGAAAAATATTATGAAAAATGTTACATTAAAACCATACATAAGCATACATTTAAATGCATACATGTAACATGATCTACATAATTTAGCATATAACTGTAACAACGTACATTTATCTATATCAAAATATGTTCATGGGGTACTATTTTGTTAGGATTAGGTTTTAACTAGGGTTGGGCGATTAGGGTACAATTTAGTTTACTATTACATGGTTAGGGTGCAAAATAAACCCTAATAAAATATTATAATATAAGGATTAGGGTTTGATATTCTTTAAACTTAAATTTACCCTAATTGTAAACAAAAACTAGTCATGATCATAAACCAAATTGAATGATAACCTCATCCTTAAAATAAAATGAATCTTAAGCCTAACAACAAAGAAAATGCAACTTTAACTATTAAACAAATTATAAATAATAAATCTTATAGTAAACCAAATAAAATCCTAACAATAATAATAAATTGAATTAAACTCTTACTCAAAATCAAATTGAACTTGATTGAACAATAAACCAAATTAAAGAAAAATCATAATGCTATATATGTAATCCTTACCCTAACAATAAACCACCATGAACCCTAACCATAAACCTAAATTAAAAGTAGTTCCCTAAACTTAGTTGAGAAACAAACCCTAACATGAAACCAACATGAATCCTAACCATGAACATTAACCCTAAACATAATTGAGAAATAAGCCAAGTTGTAACCATGATTATATATTAATCTACATTTAACTAGGCTAGTTGTAAACCTAGACATAATTGAACCATAACTCAAAGCCTTTACAAAATCAAACACTAAACCATATTAAACCTTAATGTCAACCTTAATGTTAATCATCTTATATCTTCTTTTCATTAGAGAATACATGTATGATTACATAATTTTTATTTCAAACATATTGATAGATATGAATTGAAAAATCTATTTTATTTATGTTTTATTTTATTTATTTACACATGTTTAAATATGCTTAAATCATAATTGTCATGTTTCTTAAATTTGTACATATATATTTCATTTAAACTAGATTATTTTAATGTATATGTGCATGAGATTTCTTTTTAAAATATTACATACCTATATGTATGCATGTGCAGAGATCTGTATATATCCCTATTTACACTTTCGCATATGTCTATTTTATCTATCACATGGCATCGGGTAGAGGGGCATCATCTACAAATTTGGGAAATCCTAGTGTACAAGGGGGTTCTAGTGACCACTCTTCATGTAGATCTTTTAGTTTTGGAGAGGGTAGGGAGGATCTATTTTCTAGTACTATTGCTAGATTTAGACAATCTATAGAGGTTCTCAATCAGAGAATCCAGTCATCCACCACCCTTCCTAATAGGGATAGGGTGAAGACTATTAGAGAGGACTTGGTTTATATGATTGACACAATTCAATCATACAACCCTTATGATAGCATCTCTATTGATACATTCTATACTTCTCTCTCTCGTAGCTTTACTGGCACTTTGAAGTATAAACATATTGACCCAGAGGTTTCCACTGCTATGGTGAAGACCATGTTTCCTCATTATAGGGACATGTCACAGGTGAGAGGATATATGGCTATTAGGTGTGAGGATGACCTTGTTGCACCATTTATATATCCTTCATAGTTGGCTACTCATCATAGGAGGCCCCAAAAGGATCAACTTCCACTATATTTTTTCAAACAATTGTTTGCAGAATTTCATTTGCAGTACGCCATTTATTAGAAATATTTTATGGGTCATGTTGGGAAGCGGAGGGGGAGATTATTTGACAGATTCATAGGGCCCAATATCCCAGTGCCCGCTAATAAGAAGGCAAAGGTGGTTCCAATCCTTTTGGTTACACCAAAAGGTTTTGAAATGGCAGTTGGAGGACAAAGTTTACTAGATGACACAATCAGGAGGGATGTATTTTCTAGTATTGCAAGTATAACAATACATGTGTAGGAGATGTCATCTTATCATTTGGGGAGATACATGTTTCATTCCCATTCTAGCATTTCCCCACCTGCACAAGATGCATCCTCTATTGATAATTTGTACCAAATAATAGACATACCATCTCCCTTAGAGGTTGCAGCTTTATCAAATTTGAACCATTTGCATCGTATGGGTGAATGTTTATCCAGTGATCTACTTTGCACATATTAGGCTTTACAAATAGTCGTTGGGGTTATATATATGTTCATGTGTTATTTCATATTTTAGACTTATTTTTATACATGTTATGTATACATTATGTTATGTCATATACTAGTTCATGTTATGAATATTCATGTGTTCATTAAATAGACTTATTTTATGCATGCTATGTATGTTTATGTCATGTATATTTTTTATTTGATCGTAAAGTTTAAAATACAATTAATGTAGCTAATTTTCTATATGTATATTTTTCATACGTGCAGACTTTAAAATTTACAATTAATGTAACTAATTTGTCATATGTATATTTTAGATACATGTAAACTTTAAAATTTATAATTAATGTAACTAATTTGTCAAATGTATATTTTTCATACATGTAAACTTTAAAATTGAGAATTGATGTACCTAATTTGTCATATGTATATATTTTTCATACATGTAAACTTTAAAATAAAATTAATGTAACTAATTTTTCATATGTATGTTTTTCATACATGTAAAGTTTTAAATATAATTAATGTAACTAATTTGTCATATGTATATATTTCATACCTGTAAACTTTGAAATATAATTAATGTAACTAATTTTTCATGTAAGTAATTTAACTATTGTTTTAAGGGGATGTTAAAATGGATGTCTTAAGTTGAGGTCATACATCAAAGTATACATCAAAGAAGACACATCAAAGTGTTACTCAAGTGATGGTAATGATGACGATGACTGAGAAAAGAGGTATACATGATTGTAGTTTGATTACATCAGTTGTTATTTTTTCATTGATGTTAATCAATTGATTTCTGGTTCATATTAAGTTGTCATATATTTTAGAGTTGATTTAATTAGGCAGTTAATAAAGATCAGACAATGATAAGGCACTATTGAGATAATTGTTTTCTACTTTATCAAGTTGGTAAAGAAGATTGGTGAAAATTGTAAGCTAATAAAGTTATCTTATCAAGAAGAAGAAGTCTATCCATAAAGGGTTGTGTTAGTTGGCTGAGACACTAAGCAAGACAAGGCATCGAGTAGTGCATGTTAGTTACCGAACCATGTGTTTATGTCACCAAGTGGAACTTTTATTGTAAACAAGGATAATAATGCATTTAATGTTAAGCTATAGTGATCTAGAAGATTTCAAGAGTAAATAGACATTAGTTAGAGAGATCTACATTCAGGAAAAATCCAGAGTGAAGATCTATGCTACAAATTAAGAAGAGAAATTGATGGTTTTATTTCCAAGTAAAGTGCAAGTTCCAAGAAGATGCTGAAGCGATTACCGAGATTCAAATTCATTGAATAATTTCAAAAATATTATCTAACGACTTAGAGTGATTGAAGGAAAACCTAACCAAGGAGATTAAGAGGCAAAAATAAATTCTATTTAAAGGATGGATTCAAAGGTTAGAAGGGATGGAAATTTGAAGTGTTTAGGTTCTATAGAGTGAAGTAGTGAAGAGAAAAAAGAGTAAATATTAGTCTAGAGCAGAGATTGATGAAGTGTTGATATCAGTAGTCACAGAGCACATAAGGGATATAATAAAGAAAGAGGTAGTTTCAATCTTTATAGATCAATTATATATTGTTTCTTATTTACATTTGTAACAAATACATCTCTTAACTAAGTGGACTTAACAGTCTTATTGTAAAATCCTTGGGAAAGGTGACATTCTAAAAGAGTATTCAAATCTCTTTAACAATGCCACTCTTAGTAGGGTGAAGATCCTAAGAGATCTAAGGTAAATCCCTTAGCAGGGTCACATATAACTATGTACATTGTAATCTTTAACATGATTTCCTTTTAACCGAGCATACTTCAGAAGAGTATTTGAATTTGTGGGTAATAATTCCCACAAAGTTTTTTACCAAATTGGGTTTCCTTATTAAAACCTATGTTATTTGTGTTGAATGTTTCATGTGCATGATATTTATTGTTTATGCAAGTTGTTGATTTTTATATTGTAGTTATTTGGTGATTTAGTTAATGTTGTATTTTATATTACCGAGTTGAACTAGAGTTAAGTTCTAAAGTTTAAAGTATCATAATTTTCTGATTCACCCCCCNTCCCCCCCCCCCCCCCCCACCGTCTTAGTGGAACCAACAATTAGTATCAGAGCATAGTGTAAATGTAAGGATTGATGAATTCACATAAAACAATGGTGAAGACAACAAGAAATAAACCAAGAACTAATACATTTGAGTCATTTTCTTGACAGGTATCCAACACAATTCTGACACTACCCCACTAGTCAAGCAACATAGACCAGTGTTGCAATTTTGGTGTCAAAATTGCCAATGACTAGTATGTTCATCATTATTGTGATGATATTGACCATCACAATATGCACCGGCTATGATGGTTAACATGCCATCGTTACACATTATGAGTGTCACAAGTATGATGGTATGCGATGGATATATTGTCATGCCAAGTCCATCTGTCGGCTATTTCTGACATCTGG
>MU223791.1:849119-859458 GCA_018584345.1 Thuja plicata
CAACAGCCATGCCTTATCGATTTTGTCATAATGGCCACTTGTAAAGGCATCCTTATCTCTCTAGAAGAGTCACAAAAGTCTCTGATTTGCAATAACTCTTCTGCAGACTTTAACAACTGCAACCTCTAATCTTTTAAGAAAATCTGATCTTTCTAGCATCTGAGAAAATATCTAATATCCCCTTTTCCCTCTGATCTTTTAAGAAAATCTGATCTTTCTAGCTTTCTATTCTTTGACCTGTCGCACTCTAAATCTCCTTCCCTTTACCGATATTGAAACAAATCTAATCAGAGATCAGCAAACTATTTTGTGCATAATTTCTTACAATTAGAATACTCTGATCCACTTGGGATACCCCCGCAAACTGGGCAAATTATCTTTGTTCTACAACTTAACAACCTAGGTTCTGAAAACCTTTAGTTATTTCATTATCGCACCGTCGCAGGCTGTGTTTTCTTTCCTCTAGATTCTGAGCGACTGAGTGACAATCCTCTTTCTTCATTGCATCTTTTGTTCAATTGCATAGTCGCACCACCTTTTACTTTGCTTTTATCTCATGCGCGAGTGGGCGATGACGTCCTTTTTCTACTTGGTCGCCAACTCGCGGGTCCTAAAATCTCACCTTACCCCTTGCTGTGAGTGCGCGACGACACCTTCTCCTTCTTCAATTTCTCACTCGCGAGCTGCCTTCCTTTGATCTTCATTGCTCGGAAAATGCGCAATGACCATTTCTCTTTGCTCATCACTGGCTCACGAGCTACTTTTCTTATATCCCTTTTGATCGGTGAGTGCGCGATGAGGCTTTTTCTTTCCTCAGTCGCAAGATCGCGAGCCCTTTTTCATTCATCAAATTTGATCAGCGACTGAGTGAAAACTTTTCTCTTCAGCTCATCGCACACTTGCAAGCCCATCTCTGATTACCCCAAAACATCAGCGAGTGAGTGATGAGTCGATCATTTCCTTTGGTCTCTCAGTCACAGACCCATATCAACTTTGAAAACTTTTTGTGCGACTACCCAACGCATCCCTGGTTTAGCTTGTCGTGCACTCACGAGCTAGGAACCTGACCTGTAAAAGGCATCATGACTGTGTGATTATCATTGAAACACCAAACCCGCTCACTCATGGACAGACCAAGAATAGATAGAAACTGATCACGATTGCGCGATGATCACTATTATAGCTCGTTGCGCACTCGCGCAACTTAAAGTCTTTCAGAACTACTGATGCGACAAAGTGAGCAGGCATAAATCATAACTTCAAAAAGGGATTTGACCTCTTTCCACGTGGAAAACACAGAGGATTTAAAATTAGAAAGCTTGGGAAAGAGAAGAAAGCAAGAAATTCAGAGAATGAGTATGAATGTGATCCAATAGAACTGAGAATTTTACCCTACCCCATTCAAAACATAGTAAATTCACCTGATTGATCTTGGTACCGAAAATCAGTAAACAGGCACTTTTAGGAGGGATAAAGGGATTAGACGGTCACACAGGGTAGACCAGGCCAAATTGCATAGGATGGAAAATTTGGGCAACAAATACATGAGGAGGAATAATATCTTTTGACAGACTTGGATCCTATTTGGTAGGGAAAGGAGGTGGCTATCCCATTTTCTTAGCTTGCCACAGATTCTATCCATAAACCAACACCACATTGCATTTATATTAGGATCCACATTGAAAGGAATTCCAAGGCATATGACAATATGGTTGGGGCCTCCCCATTCTAGATCAAGTTTGTTCCACCACCTTGGTGGGTCATCTTCCCATCCAAGCATAACAAGCTTGGAGATAGAGACCTTACTTCTTGAGGCTAGACAAAATAGGTTGATTTTGATCATAAGGTGTCTCATATTTTCCTCTTCAAGGTTAAGGAAAATGGTAACATCATCTACAAACTAGATATTAGATACCTCATGTCCATTAGGTAGGGAGATATCCCTCACTTGAGGAGAGAGGGTCTCATCTTTGAGTAAGTAGTGGAAGGAATCTGTGGCTACGATGAAAAGTGATTGGGCTAGGAGGCATCCTTGTCTGATGGACAAACTAAGTTCAAAGAAGGATGATTTTTGATCATTGACCTCTATTATAGTCATGGAACCATGCAGTAATGTTGATACCATCTTATAGAAAATGGGAGGGAAGTCCAGGCATTCTAAGATCAGTAGGATAAAATTCCATTCAATGCAATCATATGCTTTTTCATAGTCACTGAGAAACATGGAGCTCTGCTGCCCTAAGTATTTTCTCCAATCCATTGTCTCCTAGCAGGTCACCAAATTCTCTAAGAAATATCTTCCTTTGGGAAAGTAGGTCTGTGTATTATTAATCACCTTTGGGAGCACATTTACTATCCTCAAGGACAAACCTTTGGCTAGGATATTATAGCCCACATTTAGTAAGGTGATGGGCCTCCAATTCTTGATAAGAATTCTATCCCCATTTTTGTGGATCAGTTTAATAAGGCTGACATTAAGTACCGGTCCTAAGGAACCATAAGAAACAAACTCTTAGTAGACGTTAAGTATATTACTGCTAATCCATTCAATGTTGGACTTATAGAATTCAACTGTAAGACCATCTAGCCTGGTGCCTTATCATTGTGCATACTGAGAATAACATTCTTGATCTCATCAATAGAGAGTTCCCTACCAATAGTAATTGCATCTGCTTCTAAAAATTTCTTGGGGATCACCCCTGACCTTAAGCCCAGCCACGACCATAGATGTACTCTCTTCAAAGGTGAAAAGGCTACTATAAAATTTTGAGGAGTTAACTATCGCTTCCTATTCTGTGATGGTAACCCCTTGGTCAATAATGTAGGCAATCTTATCCCTTCTTTCCTTCTTCTTCAAGGTGTGAAAAAAAAACTTAGAACCCTTATCTCCTAGGTTGATCCAGGTAATCCTGGCTCTCACCTTGGCAAGTTGAAGCTTCCTGAGTGAGTCTCTACAATTAATCACTCTCTCCAAGTGCCTTGGATCAGAAGGATCCTTTTGAATCTATAACTCATCTACCTACAATTCATCCACATGTCTATGTTCCTTTCCTCTTGCATCCTTGGCCTTCTTTTACCCACAATTTTAAGCATCTTTTTCCATGATCCAGTGGTCCTATTCCATCTCTCAACTTTAGATCTGTGCCGATCAATATCCTCATTGTACCAAGCAATGATTCTAATAGCTTCTTGCACATCCTCATCTTTAAGCAATGAAGAGTTAAGTACAAACCCTACTCTACTAGGGGTTGAGTCCTTTTCGTAAGAGATAAGGTGAATGAAAGAAAGGATAGGGTGGTGGTCTAAGAGGGTGTAGGGGATAACCTTAACATAATTATTTCCTGCAACAAGGGGTGACTGAATAAGTGTTTGTTCAAGTAGATCCTTTCCAACTATTAGTATATTCTCTTGTCACCTCTCTGAAAGTTAGACTAGGTAAACCATACCCCTTCTGAGTCTTTTCTCTTATCTGCCAAGGGGTAAAATATGTTAATCTTAGACACCATTCTATTCCAAAAGACCATCTCATTTCCTTTCCAATCAAATGTCAATCCTCCTTATTTATCTTGAGACCTTTCAACCATGTTAAAATCTCCTACCAGTATCCAAGGTATCCTCTCTAGGTTGGTGATCCACTTCCATAGCTCAATCCTCAAATGGTGTTCATTAGGAGCATAAACCAAGAAAATTCCAAAGATGTCCTCATCAGTCTTAAAAGTAACCCACACTACTCTGTTACATGGAGAGGAGCCCTAGTTTGAGATCAATTTCCTCGATTTTGGACTAACAATAATTGAGGTGCCTCCTTTTCCATTTTGGTGATAAGAGGAGAATGTTGTAGCATGTTTCCAAATGCAATTTAGTGATATGTCTAGGGTAAAACCAACTCCCTTAACTTCTTGAAGTAGGAGGATGTCAATCTCTCTGTGAAAATGTAGAAATATTTTAACCACATATTTTTTGTCAGAAGATTCCAGTCCTCTGAGATTCCAGGATGAAAATTTTAGAGACATATGGAATGGTTATTTATTTGTATCCATGGGAGTTTTGGAACTCTTGAAATACTAGGGAATGTCATTTTTTGGGTGCTTGAAGGGCTTGGGGTTAACACTCAATAGAGGGGGCCTCTTTCTCTTCTTCTTCAAGTAAGCCACTCATAAAGATTCCACTGGATCCTTCTTCCTTTTCTTAATTCCCTCATTCTCTATATTTGAGTCTATGAAAAAAATGAACTTGTCACCCTCATCTTTGATAGCCTCCTCATGTTCTTTGTTGATCTCTCCATCCTCCAGATCAAGGCTCACCTTCTAGCCTCCCTCCACCACAACTGCATCAGTTGAAAAGGTGGGAACAACAGGGGTTCTCTTCCTAACATAGCTCCACTGATCGAGTGGGGGAGGGAGTGGTGGTGGCATTGGGATAACAATCATTGAGCATTCACTAAGTTTTTCATCCAAGGACTCGTTAGAGATAACCCTATGTCTAGCAAGTCCACTATCCTGAGAACCAGGGTCTATTGTGGGGTGGGATGTTGAAGGGGGAGATGCCTCCCCAGGGATACAAGTTTTGTCAATTGATACATTAGGGGAGGCAGGGTGGTCAGCAGGGGAAGCTTGACCAAGAGGAAGGATCGAGTACATTTTCCATTTAGCCTTAGGGATAGATCTGACCTTATTAGCTTTATGTTGGATTCTTTCCAGTGTTATCTATTGGCCATTAAGATTCCTATGTTTTGGAAGAGGGGAGGGGCCACAAGATTTTAACCCAAAATACAACCCACTAGCATTTGGGATATTGAACATTGCCTTAGGGACCACCATGGAATATTTAATTGGGGTCTGATGATCCTCAAATTGACCTTTGAGTTTGTCGAGAGTGGCAAAAATTTCCTTTGAGTTGTGCATCCATTTTGAAGCCTTATTTCCAATGGTGGGTGGAGGTCATTGTGATGCCTAAGGGGTTACATGAGGAGGGGAAGTTAGAACGGGGGATTAGTGGGGACACCAGTAGAGTTGACTAAGTGTGGGGCTAGGGGATTGAAACTAGGAGGAGGAGGGACACTAATGGGAGGGGGAGATCATTTCTTAAGGATAGGTCATTCCTTTTTTTTATGGCCCTCCTTCCTACAGAGGTAGCATCTATTAATTCCACCTAGAAAGGTAACAAGTCAATCAATGGGGCATCTACCGAGGTCAAAGCACGGTGTTTGGGGGTCATCAGTTATAGGCTTAAGAGAAATGAGTACCCTAACATCTATGTGGGGAATGAGAACATTAGATTTATCTATCCTAAGAACCCCAACAACCAGTTCGAGGGCCTGAGGGATATGGTTCAACAAAAATAGAGGGATATCCTTAATGACAAGCCATCTAGGGCTAGACAAGGCCAACACTTTGCTATGCAAGGCTTTGAGTGACCATGGGATGGATTTGAAATCATAAGGGTTGACTCTCTAGAATTTATTATTAACAATAGCTTTTTGAGAATGGGCATCGACGAAAAACAATAGGGTGCCAACAAGAAGTTGAGTCCACTTTTTGGGAAAATAGTGGAAGTGTTTTTCCTATTTTTCAAATTTTCTGTCAATTGATGTCAAAATTTGAGGCACTTAGAGATTGAATCTCAGAAAAATCCCCTAACAAAAAATGTAGTGCTTAGAGTGTAGTTTTCAAATATGTAATTTTTTTTAGTACTCACATGGTATAAAATATATTTTAGTAGGCATTGTTAAAACCCCCTTTTTCAAAATGCCTATTTCAGGACCATACCACACACGCGTACAACCACCCTATTTTGAAGTAAATAAAAGATTTTTTGTAAATTCTTCTGGGAAAAGGTACCTAAAACATCAAAGATTGATGAGAATATTTTTTCTTTTTTTTTGTTGTATTTATTTCTTTTTATTAATTTTTAATTGACTATAAAGTACATTTTCAAAACCTCTTGTGTACGACCACCATAATTTGAATAAAATTTTGCTTTTTTTATTTTTTTATTTTGAGGGAAATTATATGTAGATTGATGTCATATAATTCATTTTTCCAAAACCATAGAATCAAAAAAGTTATTAAATTTTTAGTTAACCTTAATATTTCAACTTTAGGTACAACTTTGGCATAATAAATATTTAAAAAATAATAAATTAGTCATATCACTAAAAAATTTATATTTTTATAATCTGTAAAATATAAATTGAAATGGGTTTTCGGTTCGTCAAAAAAATCATTCGGGAAGACCTCTAAAAAATTATGACAAAGTGCAAAATTTAAATGTCAATGCCTTAGCCATATTTTTTCAAAGTTAAGCACAGGCTTGCTGGGACCAAGCATGTCCTGAACCAAAAACCAGGGTGTAGGTACGGTTCCCACTCCTAATTTTTAGAAATAGGCACCCATGTTTTTAAATTTAAAAAATGGTTGCCCGTTTTGTTTTGGACTATTGAAATAGAAACGGGCACGTGTTTAATAAATGAGTGCTCGTTTAATAAATGGGTGCCCATTTCTACTTAAATAATGGGAGCCCATTTCTACTTAAATAATGGGCACCCATTTCTGAAAGAGCCGTTGGAGACAAAAAAAATTGACTATGGGCCTGATCTCAATGATTGTTGAGTATTCAATCATTTCTATGACATATTGATACAACAAAAAGAATATTTTCACCTACATTCTCTTTTTTTTTGTCTTGTTCTGGGTTTGACAAGAAGGGATTAATTTGAATTCAATTTTTGGTGCAAACATGGGATCAATGCAACATAGAAAGAGGCAAAGAAAGGTTCTGATAGTTGATGAGGTTGCAGAAAATAGAGAGAAGGAGACAAAATGAGAATGAGAAAGAAGAGCAAGAATTCACAACTTAAAAAACCCTGGAGCATTGAGTTCAACAATCATTTCAGAAGAGGAGAAGAATGAGGACACCATGATGGATGCAGAGGTTGAAGAAGAAAATACAATAGGAGAAAATTTAGGTGCATTTTCTAATCAAGTGTTGGATATAGGTATGTCTTCACAGCCAAATGAAACTTATTCTGATAAAGAACTTGATCTTTTTGTATTATCGGGTTACTTTTTAAATCATTTAGATTTTCTTCCTAAAAAAAGAGTAACAGATTATATTGCACATCAAACACCACAAATTAGTAATGTTAATCATAATGATAAAGGAATTGAATGTCAAACCCCAATTGAAAGTGAAATTCAAACCCCAATTGAAATTGACAATCAAATGACAATTGAGATCAACAATGTGGATGTAGACATACAAACACCAATTGAGAAAGAAACCCCCAAAAATGATAATGAAATGAATGAAAAATTTCAAATTAAAAGTGATGTGCTAGACAATCTAATTGGTTTGGTTTCATGGAGAAAGATTAGGACACACGGATGTAAATTGTTTAAAAAAAAATTTTATAATAAGAAATGTGGGTTTCAATGTCAATCAATGTTACAACTAATTAAAATGAATAAAATGTGAAAAGTGATGAAGAGGTTAGGATTTTATGTGAAATCTAAGAAGAAGGAAGAGTCTCTAAAATAAGTTGTATCAATTGTTGTTAGTGCCTTTGAGACAATTGGAAAGAAAAGTTGTTCTAAAGATAGGAATGCGGCACGACGAGCAATAACAACAGTTTTAGTAAACAAAACTACTTGTGATAAAATAATGATGACAAACATAAGTGGATATCTTAATATTCATCACAAAACTTTAGAAAGAGGTGTAAAGAGAAGAGTTGACTTTAAAAGTGACCTGGCAAACCATTTGTTGAGCTTTAGTGGTAGACACCCGAGGTCTGACATGAAACTTACTGGTGAAGTCAAAACTTTGATTGAAAATTTTTGGCATGATAATACAAGAGTATCACCTACTGCTAGAGATGTTCTTAAATTAAGAGTCGACTCAAAAATTTGTGATCCACATCCAAAACATATTTTGGATATGACTCAAACTAAATTGTATAAAAAATTTGTTGATGTTAAGGTGTTAATTATTTCTATTAGTCAAATATATTTTGAAAAATGTAAACCATGGTATGTAAGGATTAACAAGGAAAGGGTAACGTGTTGTTGCAAAATTCACATTTAATTTTGTTATCATTATGATGTATTTTATCTTTACATTCTACCATGCATACTAATGAAATATTGTAAGAATGTGGTATAAATATAGCACCTCAAACTGTAAAATAATTTATATCAGGTTTGTTTTGTAACCCACCTAATGAGCATTTTTTTCTTTTGAATGCATGTATTTCTGGTGTATGTGATTTATGTGGCAATATTGCATTTTTAGATCAATGTTTGCATGAAATTATTTCAATTGATTTTGGTCATCAATTAGTTGATGTAAAAAGGTTTAAAAATATTGAGTATCCATTGAAGGATGGAAAGGTTGTAAAATGGTGTGAGATAATTACTGAAAAATTTAGTGTTCATGCATTTATGAACGAATTCAAGAATAAGGTTCTACCTAAATATGTGAAACACTCCCAAAATGCTAGATGGCTTGATGGAAAATTTCTTATATGCAAAAATACATTTCCAATTGGTAGTATACTTTCAGTTATTGACTTTGCGGAGAACTACACACTTGCACCACAAGATGAGATCCAACCGCAATATTATAATTCAGTGCAAGTAACAATGTTTGTTAATATTGTCTATAGGCATGGACCTAATAGTACAGAAGATGATCCAAATTTTTTGAGAGAGTATCATTTCTATATGAGTGATAATCAATTACATTCATTAGAGTTTGTCCAGTATTTCTTTAAGATCTTTTATGATAATTTAAGGGAGAGATAAATTCATATAACACAACATCTAGTATGGTTAGATAATTGCACAGTGAAATTTAAGAATGCTAGAATGTTTACTTGGTTGAGTAGGACACATAAGAAAAGTAATGTCCAACATATTTGGAGTTTTTTTTAGGATGGAAATGGTAAAGGAGAACATAATGGTGTTGGTGCTTGTGTTAATAGAGCCCTGTGTAGAGAGAAACTCAAATTTGAGGAAAATGCAAAATTTAAAGATGCACGTGCAATTATTGAGTGGTGTAAAACAAGTTTGTCTACAGGATCAAGTCAAAACTCTATAATCAGTTGTTTCTTCTAGCTAGTTGAAGAGAATTATATCCTTTCAAGATATGATTATGATAAAATCAGTGGGTGTGCTAAATGGAACTCATTTATGAGTTCTAATTCTAACACTTGGACTATATGGACTAGGGAGCTTGCATGTTTTTGTCAATTTTGTGTTGCAGGTGAATGGGAAGAATGTGAGAATATGGAATGGGTTGAAGAATGGAAAAAAAAATACTTAACATCTAGTGAGCCACAAGATCAAGATGATATAATAAATGAAGACCTAAATAATGCATTTTCATCAGAAGATTATGATTGTGTTTCAGACCTCATAGAACCTGGTATTTTCATTCAATTTCTTGTAAGACTTTAAAATATATTATTAATGTATGTCATCTAATTTATTATTGTATTAGAGTTATATGTCTAAGAAATTTTATTTGTACATGTACTTAATTTTGTTTTGCAGGACATATGTATGTTGTTGTTGCACCCGAGGATAATGAAGAGCAGACAGATTATTGGCTAGCTCGATGTGTACAACCTAAGAAAAATTTGATATGTCATGAAGTAGATGGTGATGGTTTTGAGTATCTAATTGGGTCTGTTATGGTTGTTGGTACATGGCTACACAAATACCTAACAAGAAGGAATGGTTTGCCAGCTTTTGAAGACTACCAATCAGAAAAGAAGATTATACATTATTCTCATTTGGTAGTTGCAAAAAATATCAAATTGGGAAGATACAAAGGGAGACTTGCTAATAAAATATTATGGAAACTTTCAATGGAAGAACATGAGGCAATCATAGATGCATTACAGAAAAGAGAGGATGTTGATGGGACATTAGGTTGAATCAAATGTATACATGTAAGTTTTTCTTAATTAATACATTTTTATATGTAGACATGACTTCTTTCAAGTATCATACATGTAGAGATAATTACTTTGGTTTTCAGGTGTCAAGTATAACTGGCAGTAACATATCAGACTGTAAATTGTGCAATTTACAACTTTCGGCTAATCAAAGTTGTAATACTAGGTAAGTTCAATTCATTTATCTAACTTTTGGATCCTATAAATGAATTTTACATTTAAATGCATATTTTATAACATTTCAACATTCATTTTATGATGTAGGATCTAGAAGAACATGTAGACATGAACTATTTATGAAGTTGAATCTACACTTGTATTCATCCAAGTTTGGTTTTATAAAATACATGAACTATTTTTGAAGTTCAATGTACACTT
>MU223791.1:884688-897513 GCA_018584345.1 Thuja plicata
TACAACAATATTTTATATATAATATATAATACATATCATATTGAATATATATATGTTTATATTATAATATAATATATATTTTACATACAATTTAAATATGAATATATCATGTGATATATTGTTAAATACATATTAATATATATAATACATATAAAATAATATATAATATATAATTTATAATGTAACATTTAATATTAATATATATATTATATAATATTTAATGTAAATTGTATGTTATATAATATATAATATATAATCTATAATATTTATAATATATAATATAATATATAATCTATTATATAATCTAATATATAATATATAAGCTAATATTATATATCTAATATATAATATCAAAAAATGAGAGGGAGAAAGGTGAGGGAAACTTCAAAATTCAAAATTCTGCCAGGATTTTTGGCTACCCGAAAATGTCGGGTACCTAAAAAAATTAGGTACCCGATTAGGCTCGGTATTGCTTTGTGCACCAAACATACCTGGTCAACTCTTCAAATGTCCCAAAAATGTGTTTTTCCCCTATTTCTCTGAGTTTCAGACTTCAACCATGTAGCTGACGACTTTTTCTTCGCCCAAAATTGAAGAAATGAAAAGGGTATTTTAAGGAGATTATCAGCTTTCTATTGATATAATTGCTGTCAAATTTCAAATTCGGTAAGTAATTATTAGTTATTTTCTAATTGAGTTACCTCTAAAGTGCTGATTTACATACTGATTGAAAAATGACTATAAGTTTTAGATGGTATAACATTTTTGAAATCTGAAAAATGCATCACATTCTATGCTTCGCGTACTATAAGGGAATTTTTTTTTGAATTTGGTAAAGTTTTCAATGAGTTAAGGTGGTAAGACATGGGAGTTTTTTTATTTTGAAAACATTGTAGAAGAAAATTTATAATTAATTATTTTTTTGGAATAAAATTACACAAAAATATGTGTCACATCCGGGCATGAGCCTACTATGTATATCTAAACTATTATAAAATAATATTATCATTTGATCATGATTAAGGTGGTCAGACATACACCTACTTCTTATTTTTTTCTTGAAATTTTTGTAATATTGCATTGAAATATATACTTTTCACCAATTATATTAATCTTTTTTCATAAAAGGCCTAGTAGTTTAGAAACTACATTCAATTTCCTATAGATTCTATTCTTAGAACTTTTTGGTATTAGGTTGATAGCTAGTTCAAATTTTCACGTCAAATTAACTAACCCTGATTTGCTGATTTTTCATTGCCACTTAAGGGCATAGTTTGGCCCCTCATGATCTTGCACATACCCACCTGGGCTCGAAAAAACAATAGCAAGGGGTTCAACAGTAGCTCTCAAAATGGGCACTCGTCCACAACAAAACGTGATTCCATTTTGCATGTTGTGAAAATGACTTGCAAAATGGGTTAAAAGAAAACTTAAATACTTTTACGAAATGGGCACCCATTTTTTAAAAAATGGGTGCCCATTCTGGTCCCAGCACCCGAACCAAAATGGGTGCCCGGCTAGGGCACACAAAGAAAAATAGGCACCTGTTTCTTAAAAAATGGGTGACCATTTTGGTTTGCCAATTTTTTTGGCCACGGACTTCCGCAGAATCAACACCCAACTTTTTGCTTGCACCCAATGAAAAAAAACCCTTTTGGAGCATCCTACAATAGGAGAAATGGTAACCTATTTTCTGGCCCCATATCTTCTGAAACTAGACATTAAGGTAATTCCTAGAAGACACCTTGGTGAAATTAACAACAACCAAGAATAAATCATTATCTCTAAGTCTAACCTTTTCTTGTTCAATTGCGACAATCATTTGCAAATTAGCTTTAATGATGAGCCTAGGAGGCGTCAGAATCTTACTTCCATCTCTTGCGGTGGCTTCTATGGCACTAGATATTGTCGAGATGAAGCGGGTTCCCTCTGATAGAGTTATCTCATTGTGAACAAACTTTTTAAAGGTTCTCGATTGGGGTCCCGTTGTTTGTTTTCCATCTACCGCTTGCAAATTGAAGTGCTCCACTATGACCGCTGAGATTTCATTACTCTGGGTTAGCATACTAGGGATGTGATTATTCCTATTATCCATGCCTTTATTTACTAGGGTGCTAGGGCTATTACTACCCTTGCCTTTAATGCCACTATTGTACACAGGGGAAGTTGAAGACATTAATTCCACCCCAATTTGGCTGCTCGGGGAGAAGGGAAGCATGTAGTAGGGAAAATCCTAGTTGCAAACTGTCTTTTCCATCATCCTCTCATTTTTTGAGCAAGATTTCCATTAATTCCACATTAAATAATTTTAATTATTCTTTAAATTAAAATAAAAACCTCTGATATATGAGGCTTAAGGGGCACGTTCATCCACGCGACCGTGTTTGGTTGGCCATAGTTTCAGTAGAACCATGTCTGGCCTATCTAGTTCCAACCACACATGTTCCTGCCCAAATTGGTTAAATGGCATCCTATGTGGCAGTCAAATAAGAAAAAATTGGAGAATTCTAGAATTTCTCATTTCTACAGTTGTATTCTCCATCAAAACTCAACTTTCTTTAAAATGTAAAAATACCCTTTTGTAGAGCTCAAAGTCAAGATTATGGACATATAACTTTTATATTATTTTGAATACATCTAATATATTATAAGTTAAAATTAATGTAAGTAGGTTTTTTAACATTTGAGAACACACTGGTTCAAAAAAAGAAAAAAAAAAAAGAGAATCATGTCATAAAAATTTAAAACATATATTAAACACTAGAGGAGAGAGTCCTCTTGAAGAATATATATTTTTTTCTGAATGGTGTGGATTTGCTAGTGAAAATTAAGGAGGAGAAAAAACTTCTGATTTTGGGTAACTCTGACTTTGTTAGTTATAACTGAGAAAATATACACTGGAAACCAAGATTTTTTTTTTTTATGCACTAGGTATACATGTCATCTAAAACATATTTGGAAATTAAAGGAAAAAAGATTATTTGCAGTTTTGTTTTGGCGAACTAAACCCCCTGATTTTCAACATTTTTTAGCGATTGAAAAATGGACTTTAAAAGTTTAAAAACTACATCAATTCTTTAAAAATAAATAAATAAAAGTAATACACATACACTTCATCTAGTTTAACACATTTCATCTGTTTACATCATCTTCAAATTCCAAACACAAATATCACTTTTATGTTGTTGAAATTGAACACTTTTGGTGTTGTTAGCCTTTTCCTTTATAAAAGTATGACATAGTTTTGTACTTTTACCCCCTCACCCATGACCTTGAATGCTCGTAAAAACAAAGGATAGATTGGATAATGCATAGCTTTTTGGGGGGTATTGAATTGGAAAATTAACTTTCTTGTCCTCACAAAAGGTTGTTGATTCGACATGCGTTCTCACCTTGAGAACGTGATCTTGAAACAATACTAAGATAACCTATGCTAGTGGAGGGATATGTGATAACACTCTCTTGCATAGGTCTTTGGATTCTATTAGGTTATCCTTTTGGTTCACCTTTGGTATCCCATGTTAAATTTTTTGTGAGCCTTTCTGTTATGTTTTTTTTTTTTTTTGGCATTCTTGATATGTGTTATAGCCTTATCATGTTTTTATTGTGTGGTGTGGGGCCTTGTGTTTATCCCCTAGCTCTGAGTGGTGGGCCTAAAGGTTCCACATGGCAAGGTAGTAAATGTGTTTCCCCATGGAGGATCATTTATTTTTTCATAAGCATATTGGATGGATTCTCTATTTTCATTATACCTTCATTATAGTTTCATGATAGATGATCACTATTGTACCTTTTATTCTATTATATAATATAGTTCATTTGCAATGTAAGTTGATACTCTCTGTACTAATGAAACTAAATATATTGTAAACATGTATCAATTAATTATTAAAATATAATTTTTAGGAATGGATAGATCGATCTTGGTATCAACTATCATTATGAACTTGTATATTTTCATGTTATGGATTAGAGACATGTGAATTTGTGGATTAAAATAAATTAAGTTAGTATTATTAATATTGTGTATTATTTCATCATGGTTAAATTGATTTTTTTGTATTATTATATGTTTCTTAGTAGAGATGTCAAGGAACCCAAGAGGACATGGTGTAATGTTTGATGTTAAACATTTACGCATCTTAGTTATATGTTGCATCATTTAATTGGTTACCATTATAATGAAATGTATTCGCTAATGTTGTTGAAAAAATGTGTTATGTTCTTTAGTAAATTTATGTTGTCCTCTAAGGTTCCCTAGCGGGGTGTTACATCTAGTATCAAAGTACAAGTTCTACACTGGTAACCTGATGCACCCATGAGGTATTTTGTTGTGTACTCTCCTATTTTTTGATTATGTTTATTAATATTGTCTTATGCTCATGTTCATAAAATATCTTTTTGAAGGTAGTGGCCAAGGTAGAGGCCATGGTAGAGGCCAATATAGAGGTTGAGGTAGAGCTTGAGACTGAGGCTGAGGTCAAGTTAAATAAAGTCATTACAGATCTTCATGAAGTTCTTACCATGAGGATTCATAGTAGTAGTAGTAGGATGATCATAGTGAGGAGAGAAGATCATAATAAAATAGGAGTCATCATGACAAGTCAAAAGGTGCACATATGTGTCATTATCTTCTATAGACTCTTAAATAGATAGATCATAGACAAGATAGGGGTCAGAAGGAGGAATATCATCAGTCTCATTATGAAAAAAGGAAGATATCTTAGAGTCCTTGAAGGGAACCTTGAAGAAGAGGAATATGTTATTATGGATAGACATATGATAGATCTTCTTAGAGAATATCCTCCTACCTTTAATAGAACTAGTAGTGGGTCAACAACTGAGACTTGGGTTATATATTTGGATAGGTTATTTGAAATGCTTACATATAGTAGCAATACCAAGGAAAAGTGTGCCATCATTCATCTTCAAGGTTTTTCTTCTAAATGTTGGTGATTTGAAGAACATAAATTACATTCAGACATATCCACTTTTTTTGGAGAGCTTCTTTACTCATTTTAATTTGGATCGTTAGAGGAAGAGGTGAGTAGATGAATTTAAATATTTGCACTAGAGCAATATGAAATTTGAGTAGTACGAGAACTTCCCTTTTGAGCCAAAGAAATACGCAAGTATCATAGATGATGAGGCTATGTTGGTCAACCACTTTTTTAGGGGGCTTAATGCCCACATCACTAGTGATGTTTGGGTCTTCAAACCCAAAACCATGAAGGAAGTACTAGAAAATTCTATCTTGATTGAGGATTATTTGGCCATGAGACTTGGTGGTCACACATGTGCTTATTTTTGTATTGTACCTTTAGTGCTAGAGGTACTTACTCCCACGGTGCAATATATTCCAAGAATCATCCTTCATGCTCTAAGGGTGGTTAGAATATTAAGAAGAGGAAGTTCCAAGATAGTAAGGGAAATAATGTTTATTACAGTCATTGGAATGGATCTGGGAAGGACCAAAACTAGCACCATGTCAAGCACCATTAGAATACGTAGCCTGCATAAATATTTTGACAAAGTTTCAACAAAGGAAGTATTCAGTAGTCTAATGAAAGTCCATTAGGTAGAGGCTAAAGAAGAAGATTAGAATGATTTTTCTATGGTCAGATAGGGAATATTGTTTTTAATTGTCTTAGGAGATTAGTTCATGCTTCTAGTTAGTGATCGGATACTTCTAGGCCTATGGTGGGTTCCATAGTAAGATTGCACTAAGTGTTTATAGTTTTTGTTCAAATTTAGGCCAAGCATCAGGATATAAAGATCAAGACATCAGGTGTACATTAGGTGATATATCTATATCTATTTTTTTTATTTTTTTTGGTATGGATTTTTTTATTTCTCCCTCTTGGAGCATTGTTGGATGAAAGTAGAAAGGAAAGATGTTAGGTGGCTATTCGAGTTAGCTTCTAGAGCCAAAGTGTCTATAGATTCTTACATTCATGATTGTGTATTGGGTCTCAGTAAATTTATGAATACAATGGATCTATACTTTGTTCCTTTAGGATCTTATGATGTAGTTTTGGGCATGGATTGGATAGGTGCTCATAGATCCAAAATCAATTGTTAGCGTAACTTGATTCAATATGTAGAGGAATTTGGTGTTGATGTGGGAATTGTAGGCATTTAGAGGCCTGTTTATCTATATATAATTCCTATGATGTACATGAAGTGATGTATGCAATTGAGATGTCAGAATTTTATAGTATAATTTGATGAATTTGATGACAATCAAAGCTGAGAGATCACTCTTGATATTCATCCCCTCCTTTGTGAGTATGTAGATGCATTTCCTAGTGAAATCCTAGGTATTTCACCCTGGTGGGATATTAAATTTGGCATGGGTCTTATTCCTAGAGTAGAGCCCATGTCTAAAGTAGTGTACCAGATGAAGACATAAGAGTTGAGAGAGCTTCATATTCAATTAGAGGAGTTGTTGGAAAAATGTTTCATTTGACTAAGTGTTTCTCTATGGGGAGTTGTAATAATTTTTGTGAAGAAGATGGATTGGAGTGTCTAAGATCGATTAATTGTTTGATAAAATAAAGGGAGCCAAGTTATTATCATTAATTGATCTCAAGTAGGGATATCACCAATTGTGTATACATGAAGAAGATATCCATTAGACAACCTTTGTACTAGATATGGACACTACAAGTTTATAGTGGCTCCATTTGGCTTGACTAATGCTCCATCAATTTTTATGATCATGATAAATGGAGTATTTAATACATACCTAGATTTATTTTTCATTATCTTTATTTATGATATTGTGATATACTTGAAGACTATGGAGGAGCATGTGGAGTATTTTACCCAGGTTTTGTAGTGCCTATAAGTTAACTGGTTATATGCCAGTTTGGCTAAGTGTAAGCTCTTCTAGACTAAGGTTAAGTACTTGGGACATGTGATTTATTGAGAGGGTGTCTCTATTGATTCCTATAATATCCAAGCAATTGTGGAGTCGCTAGCACCCAATAATGTAGTAGAGGTTCATAACTTCATGGGTTTGGCGAGTTACTACTCTTGATTCATGAAGGGCTTTTTAAGGGTAGATAATACAATAAATTCCCTTATAAGAAAGGGAAGAAGTTCATGTGGTTAGAAATAATGTGAGACAACATTTCAAACTAACAAGAAAAGATTGACTATTACACCAATTCTAGCAGTTCAAAATCCAATAATTGACTTCATGGTTTGCAGAAATGCTTCTTTAAAGGGTATTGGAGCAATCCTTATGTAGGATAATTGCATGATCACTTATGAGTCACACAACCTCAAGGATCAAAAGAATTATCCTACACATGACATGGAGTTAGAAACAATGGTACATACTCTTTACAGATTGAGGTAATTTCTTTTTGGCCATTGGTTTGAGCTTCATAGTGATCACTGAAGTTTAGAGTATATCTTTACATAGCCTAATCTAAAGGCTATGTAGCATTTATAGATGGAGTTTTTTTGTGAGTATGAATTTTAGGTGAGATACATATAGGATAAAGAGAATATGGTGGTGGATGCCTTAAGTAGGAAAAGGTACACTATCTTAAAAATTACTCTCAGCATTGATTTACAATGTCGAATTATTGAAGCATTTCCTTTTGCTATTTTGCCCTAGGAGGTTAAGTAAGATTGATATAGGGAGAGATTTGGAGGGAATATTTGTAGTTTACACCTTGGAGATAGATGGAATCTTGTAACATTTGGATTATCTCTATTTTACACCATTAGATGGCCTTCATACTTTGGTTATGTTAGAGGCTAATTATGCACTATATTCAATATCCTGGAGTTAAGAAGATACATGAACATCTTTGACAGATATATCACTAATCTAGGATGAAGAGATACATTGTGGATTTTTCTACAATATATTTGGAGTATCAGAGCGTAAAGGTAGAGCATGAGCATCACATATTACTTTTGTAGCCTAATATCATTTTGGAATGGAAATGAGATATTATTTCAGTGGATTTCATTATGGGATTTCTAGTTTCTTCTCAAAGACATGATGCCATTATGGTCAATGTAGATTGGTTGACGATGGTGGCACACTTATCACCCATTAAAACATCTTATACAATGAATATAGTAGCTTAACTATTCTTGGAGGATATTGTGAGACTCCATGGTATTACTCGAGAATTATCTCTAATTGAGATTCAGTTTACACTTAATCTTTATGGACTTCTCTGAATTTTTGTTTTGTGTATCACCCCGAGACTGATGGTCAGACTAAGAGGGTCAACCAAGTATTGGAGGATATTTGATTGATGTATGTGATGTATCAATAGTCACATTCGGAGGACTACTTGTACATGGTAGAGTTTTCTTGCAATGATGGTTATTATAGTTTGATTGGGATGTCTCCTTTTCAGGTATTGTATGGTTGTCATTGCTATACTCCTTTGAGTTTGGATCAATTAGAGGATTGTTTTATATCGGGATAAGATATTATTTGTGTCATGGAGCATGATGTAGAGTGTATTCTAGAGTATTTGGTGTTGGCACATGATTACCACAAGAAATATACAGATGCTCATAAACTAGACTGATAATTTCCTATTGGTGATAGGTGATTTATGAGAGTGAATCCACAAAAGAGTCTTATCCATTATAGAAAGAGATGTAAGTTGGTGCCTCATTTTTTTGGTTCATTTGAGATTATTTATAGGATAAGACTAGTTTCCTATCACACTTATTTCCTACCCATCCTAGCCTACATTCAAGATGTTTTTCTATTTTTATTACTTAAGAAGTATATTTCTAATGTGATCCATGTACTTGATTGGAACACATTGTAGGTAAATGATACGAAGTTAGTGTTAGAGCATATACATATACTAAAAATTTGGGAATAACCCTTAGGAGTCAATTCATTGACCAAGTGTATGGAAGTTAAGTAGCGGAACAAATTCGTACACTAAATCTTAGGGGAGAATAATGTAAAAAATTTATAAGATTTTTTTCACAATTACAAAAATTAACAAAAATAAACATGAGGATAAATAAAATTCATAAACACAATGATTTACCTGGGGAAAACCCTTTTAGGAGAAAAACCCCACACTTCAAAAGAGGCACAATATATTATTAAATAGTAAAAACATATTACAATATACTTGGAGAGAAAGCTTCTATCAGGAGTATCGCTGAACAGAGATCCAAAGGTATCTAGAAAGTTATAAGAATATTACACAAAACATTCATATTCATGATTTATATATGCATGAGTGTGTGTTGATACTTATATTGTTGTTTTCTAGATTACTCATGATGTTTTCTTTATTTTACTTATGATGACATGGATTCTTATGATATGATGGACACTTTTGCATTTCTTGTGATATCTCATATTATATGAACATGTTGATGCTATGAGATCAATGTTTATGTCTCATTAATGCATTATAGTTGGTGAGTATTTAAATGTTTCATGATGATGGTTGTTTAGTAGTTTATGATTTACTAATGTACTAACCATACTAATGTTTTGATTTTTGTTATAATTGTGTATCACTCTATGTTGATCTTGTTTGTTGTGTTTGTATACTGAGGAACAAAGTCATATTACTCAGTTTTGAGACCCACACGATATCTCATTTCCCTTAATTTTCCTCTACTATTTTTCATCACATATGTATATGTATATACTTCATCTTTGTGATGTAGACTTCTAGGTACTAGGCATCGAGTCCACCTAAATTGGCAAGTTTGAGCATGCCTTTACAACTCGATGGAAGTTGTTGATGGAGATAGCTTTAAGGCTGGATCTATTTGTCTTAACCAACCATCATTGCACATTGGGATAACTAAGCCATGTCTCACCATTCAGGTTGTTGAACATACAACTTTTGATTTCCATGACCCTTTTGCTTGTGTTTGGTCTAAGATTGTGCTTGATTGTATTATTTCTTTGTTGTGTTCTTTCTATCTTTTCTTCTTGTCATGATGGTTAATTAATTAGATTAAAAATATTATTAAATTATTCAAAAATATGATAACATTAATATCACTTAATTAATTATACTTAAATTAATTATTAGATTATCATTATATTGTAATGTTGGTTGAAATGCAGTATGTATTAAAATATTAATATTGATGGAATAACAATACTAACATGATTAATTTAATATAATTTAATTATTATATGATTAACTTACTAGATAATATTAATTACCATTAATTTATTATTAATGTTTATTTAATAATGTGATATTAAGCTCTCTTCTTCTATGTGATTAATAGATTTAATGTATTTGAGTATGTTGTGGCTATTTGTATAGTTTTTCCTAATTAATAGGAAATTAATAATCATAATATATTATTAAATAGATATTTTTTTGTCTACGGAAGTGTAAGAGCTCTATAATTATAATAAAAAAACATTTAATTAGCCGATAGGCTTCTTATGCGGAGAATCAAGTGATCAGAAATGTGTCTCATGCACATTACATTACCAAGAAAGAACAAACATTGGATGTAAATTTTATACCAGTGCCTTTTTAATACATGTCATAAATTGAAGAGCTAATACCCATGCTAGAAATTTTGTTCCAGCTATGTCAAGGTATCCTGTAAGTTTCCATCTTTCAACCCCTTTAAAACAAGTCGTCTCCTTGAGCTCCTTGAACAGACAAAGAGCTTGACAAGAAGTGGGCAAATTTGGAGGTGTAGAGAGCAGCAACACGTCCTTGAAAGGTCTATAACATTTCCTTTGTTCTGGGTAGGCATAAACTAGAGATAGAGTTTGTTAAAGAAGCTACTAATCACCACATTCATTCCATGAAGAGGGTGAAATTATTTTTCAATAAAACTCACCAACATTCTATGCTTTGTGTCGTCACACTCAGTTTGGAAACTCAAAATGAGAAAATAAATTACTGTCACTATGAAGGGACTATCAATGGATTTTCTCAAATTCACCTAAATCTTTTAAAGATGCCCAATTAGTTAAGTTTGAATGAGAAAATTACTAAAATATTACCTGTTTTAGGGCTTCACAAATATAATTATGTCTGATGTTTTTTAGTTTCCTTCTCTTCATTTAAAGGATCACCCAATTATTGATAAGTGCATAAATTCATATTTAGAGGTTGCTTCCATACGCTCTAATTTTCTGCTTATTCTTGTTCTCTTCATTTTCCTCCTCTTATAATGGCGGTTCTATAGATTCAACAGGCCCTGTAGTGTTGTTAAAAGCAATATTATCGACACTGCTGAATCTGGCTCATAGGCCTTTTAAAGAATATAGAATCACTCTATATTCTGGAAGCACACAGGAAATACTCTGTATTCAGCAATTAATTAAATTCAACAAACCCCAAAATAGGGCAGCGAATAAACATGAATAGAATTGGAGATATGCAAGCTTTCTTCTTGCTTCTATTAATCTGAAAATTACTTCTACAATTCAAGTAAACTTACAGCTACTGGGCTGCATACAAAATACTTTGAGCTTCTCAAAGCTCTTACAAAATTTTTGGAGCAATCACTCCTCAACAAGACAATAAAATTACAATTGTTGTTGTAAAACCAAGTCTCTGATAAAATAGAGAACTTACACAAATAAACTAATTTGTTGTTGCAAATTAACTTCTTACAAGTCTGTTGAAAGAATAAAGATATTCTTTGCTTTGTAAGTAATTGCTGTCCAAACAATAAATCATATTTGAACTTATCTTTCAAAGTCCACATAAAATCAGATTTAAATTTATCTCTAAAAAGAGTCTTCATGAAATCTGATTTACACTTATCAACAATAAAAAGGGAAGAATTAAAAAGTCAACAAAAGTTGCTCAAGACAATCAGATTTTATTCTGAAAAATCAACACTCCCCCATTGTCTTGAGCTGACAAAACAAGATCATGCTTGATCCAAATGATTTATGCCCAATTTCTCCTTAGGCACTCAAAACTTGCAATGTTCAATGGCTTGGTGAAAATGTCCGCTAGCTGCTGCTCTGACCTGCAAAAATCTATTTTTATTTCACCATTCTCAACTAATTCTATAATAAAATGATACATAATTTCAATGTGCTTGCTTCTTCCATGAAACACTGGATTCTTTGACAAAGCTATTAAGGAAATATTGTCACAAAATATTGTGGTTCCATCTTCTTATTCTTCCTTCAATTCTACCAAGATCCTTCTTAGCCAAATAGCTTGACATGCTATTGCATTTGCTACTATATATTCAGCCTCTACTATAGATTGAGAAACTATGGGTTGCTTCTTAGAAGCCCATGATATTACACCTGAACCCATGTGAAAGACATATCCAGAAGTTCTCTTCTGATCATCCAAACTCCCTGCCCAATCACTGTCTGTGTAACCAATCAATCCAGAATCATTCACTGCAGTATACAAAATACCATATCCCTTGGTTCCATTCACATACCTTAGGATTTTCTTTTCCGCTTGCCAATGGGAGTCCTTTGGAGTTTCCATAAATCTGGAAATCAAACTTACTGCATGCATAATGTCTGGTCTAGTTGCAGTCAAATACATCAAACTTCCAACCAAGATTTTAAACAAAGTTGGATTCACATTGCTGCTGCAATCATTCTTGCTTAGCTTTAAACCTACCATAGTTGGTTTTGGGGCAGCCTTGCTATTCTGCATTTTAAATCTCTCCAAGATTTGATTTGCATATATTTCTTGAGATATAAAAATCCCATCATACATTTTTTTTACTTCTATGCCTAGAAAATATCTCAAGAGACCTAAGTCTGACATTTCAAACTCTCTTTTCATGGCCTCTTTAAAATCAGCAATGAGGAAATCATTATCCCCAGTAAAGATTAAATCA
>MU223791.1:897692-919192 GCA_018584345.1 Thuja plicata
AATATTCCATTCAAGAAGGCAGATTTCACATCCATTTGATATACCTTCCATTTGTGTTGGGCTGCAATTGCTATGACAGCATGCACAGTTTCCATTCTAGCAACACGGGTGTAGGTTTCATCATAGTCTCTACCAAACTGTTGTTTATACCCCTTGACCACCAATCGAGCCTTATTTCTATCTATTTTTCCTTCAGCATTTCTCTTGGTCTTGTAGACCCACTTAACTCCAATAACTTTTTTGTTAGGAGGTAAATTAGTGAGCTCCCAAGTTTCATTTCTTTGAATTGCATCTATTTCCTCATCCATGGCCTTACACCATTTTTCTTCTTTTTCAACATCCTCAAAATAAATTGGATCACTATGAGAAAATAATGCAAAATTTATATTTTCATTAAATTCATTTTCATACCTTTCATCTTGGTAAATCTCCCTTAGACTCTTGGTCTTTCATGGCACTAGGGAGGTGAGAGTGGGATCACTACTCTCTGTATTGCTACTGTTGGTCTCTGCTGGGCCAATTTTCTACCTTCTGGAGCCTTTTATATCTTCTATTATATCATCTTGTTGTTCATTAACATCATCATCTTCAACAATAATAGGCACTTTACTTGAAGTGCTTTATGATGTGTCCACCGAGCCATCCCATGACTCATTCTCAATGAACTCCACGTCTCTTGAAATGATGATCTTTTTGGTGATCGGGTTATACAATCTGTATGCCTTTGAATCAAGACTGTATCCCACAAAGATACACTTCACACCCTTGTCATCCAGTTTTTGCCTTTGCTCCTTTGGCACGTGTGCATATGTTACACACCCAAACACTCTCAAGTGTTCAACCGTCCATCTATGCTTTGCCCATGCTTCCAATGGAATCTTGTCACAGACTGCCATCGTAGGACTTCTATTTATCAAATAGATTGTTTTTGCTACAGCCTCTCCCCAATATTCAATTGGGAGTCCTTTTTCTTTCATCATACTTCTTGCCATCTCAATGATGGTCCTATTCTTTCTTTCAGCCACTCCATTTTACTACAGAGTATAACGGGTTGTTATCTCCTTCTTTATGCCATTCTGCTTGCAATATTTCACAAAAATATTGGAGGTATATTCCCCCCTTTGTCTGACCTTAGGACTTTCAAATTGTGTCCACTTTCTTTTTCAACCTGGGCTTTAAATTCTAAAAACTTGTCAAAAGATTCAGATTTATTTTGCATAAAATAAACCCATGTTCTACAGCTGAAATCATCTATAAAGGTCATAAAATAATTACTCCCTCCAATGGAAGTGATTTGCATAGGGCCAACTAAATCAGTATGCACCAACTCTAATGGTGCTCTTGCCCTTCTAGAGTTTCCAGAATTAAAGGGAAACCTATGTTGCTTACCGAAAATGCAAGCCTCACACTTTCTATTGAACTCTTTTATACATGGAAAAACATCTACCATTCTTTTCTTGGACAATAAACTTAAACCAACAAAGCCAAGATTTCCATACCTTAAATGTCATAGCTTGGAGGGGTCTTCAAACACACTCTTGAAGGCTGATTGTTGTACTGATGTACATGCTTTCTTGGGAGATGCAACTACTAAAATTGAAGAGAAACACATTTCTATCTTCAATGGAAACATTTGATTCTTTGTTATTTGGACTGCTGCGATTATTTTCTTACTCCCATCCTTATCATAAATGACACATTGGTCATTTTCCAACAACACTTTATATCTTTTTTGAATGAGTTGTCCAACACTAATCAAATTGTGTTTTATTCCTGGGGCAAAATAAACATTCTGAATTTCGTGTTTCTCACCTTGCTTGGTGCAGATCATAATAGATCCTTTGCCCACAGCTGGAACAATCCCATTGTTCCCCATTCTAATCTCTGATTTTATTGATTTATCAATGAAAGAAAAAGACTTTCATTACCACTCATGTGGTTGTTGTAACTGCTGTCAAAATACCAGACTTCGGGGCTTCCTTTTTCACCAATATTACACATGATGAAGGTTGTGGGATTATTTTCATTACCCACTTTCACATCAGCCACATTTGCACTCTGCTTTGATTGATCACCTTGCTTTTTCCAGCAATCACTTGCATAATGCCCAAGTTTATGGCAATAATAGCAATCAACATTTTTCTTGTTCGAGTTACTATTCTTCTTGCCTCCTCTAGAATTATTCTGAGAGCTGCTGGATACCTCATTTGTGGCTACTCATTCTGAGCTTTCTCCTCCAACATTTTTTTGTCTAGAGTTGCCATGACCTCTTCATCTTGAGCCTCTTCCAGAGTTGTTTCTTCCTCTCCCCCTGCCTCTTGCATTGGATTGAGCTCTGAAAGCTTTCTCTTGAGAAGAATTTGCTAATTGATTAATTCGATGCTCATGGGTTTGGAAAGAACCCATTAACTCATCAATAGTTAATGTTGAGAGATCCTTTGCCTCTTCAATGGCAATAACTAGAGTATCAAATTTTGAGGGAAGACTTCTCAAAATTTTCTCTACTGTTCTTTGCTCCTCCATGGTTTCTCCATTGGTTCTCAACTGGTTTATCAAACCAGAGATTCTTGAGCTGAAATCTGAAATGGACTCATTGTCCTTCATGAGAAAAGTCTCAAATTCTCTTCGAAGCATTTGGAGATTCACCACACAAACTTTTTCAGTCCCTTTCAAACTTGTGTGAAGGATATCCCAAGCTTGTTTGTAATAATCAGCTGCTGCTATTCTAGGAAAGATTGTGTCTATCAAGGCAGTTTCAATCAAGCTCAAAGATTTTGCATCTTTCCTCCTTGACTCCTTCAACTGAGTCTTCTAATTATTTGTGAGGGCAGAAAATAGAGCTGGGTCTGTTATATCCACAAAGCCATTGACCACAAGCTCCCACAAATCATTTTCAACCATTACGGTATTCATCTTCTTTTCCCAAACATCATAATTTTGTCCATTGAAAGACGGTGGCTATTGCCAGCTCTTTCCTACATCTCCAGCCATGTCTCCTATGCAAGATAAAAAAATACCCAGAAAAAATAAATGCCCAAACTCACAAGGATTGAGGGCCAATCAGCTCTGATACCATGTAAAGAATATAGAATCACTCTATATTCTGGAAACACGCAGGAAATGCTCTGTATTCAGAAATTAATTAAATTCAACAAACCCCAAAATAGGGCAGCGAATAAACATGAATAGAATTGGAGATATGCAAGCTTTCTTCTTGCTTCTATTAATCTAAAAAATACTTCTACAATTCAAGTAAACTTACAGCTACTGGGTTGCATACAAAATACTTTGAGCTTCTCAAAGCTCTTACAAAATGTCTGGAGCAATCACTACTCAAAAAGACAATAAAATTACAACTACTGTTGTAAAACCAAGTCTCTGATAAAACAGAGCACTTACACAAATAAACTAATTTGTTGTTGCTGCAAATTAACTTCTTACAATTTTGTTGAAATTATAAAGATATTCTTTTCTTTATAAGTAATTTCTGTCCAAACAATAAATCATATTTGAACTTATCTTTCAAAGTCCACATAAAATCACATTTAAAGTTATATCTAAAAAGAGTCTTCATGAAATCTGATTTACATTTATCAGCAATAAAAAAGGGAAGAATTAAAAAGTCAACAAAAGTTGCTCAAGACAATCATATTTTATTCTAAAAAATCAACAGGCCTGATAAATTCTTCCTTCAAATTTTCACAAATGGAAAGATCTGGCTAGCGATTACCATAATTCCCATAGCGAACATCGTCATTATGAGAGTTTTACTCTCCATAGAGTTCAAACCAGATCCAAAGACTAATACTTTGTCCTTATCTTTCTCTTTCCCCATGCCCATCCGCTTTATAATACAGATCACTACAAAAGTGCTAAAGCATAGTAAACCTACAAAAATTTAAAAATATTTCTTTATGCTAGTCCCACAGATCTTTTCTGAACAAAGAAATTTATTACAGAAAAGGAAAATTGCGGAAAGGGGAAAAACCTTTTAGGTTTTGATAGCAATAGAAGTAAAAAGTGGGCTTCTACAAGAAGATCCCTTTCTAACAACCCTGAAATATTTTAACTCAGAAAGCACCCATAATTTTGATATGTAAACATTAATAATGATGTCAGATCTGTCACCGTCATAGATTAAACAATAGGCAAAGACGAGTCATACAAAAATATTAGTTATTTCAGTAACCACATTAAAAAAATTATCACTCCATTGATTTGTTGAATGGCTGTAACCATTCAAAAAGTAATGGAATCCCCAAACCTTGGGGGTTTTCAGTTTAGCTTGATTCATGAGAATCCAATTGGTTTGACAGTGAATGCTACAAGACAGATGACGAATATACCAGATCTAACTCATATTAAATTCTAAAAATAGTTGATTTATACATGGAATTTAGTGTTTCTAGCATTCATCCGTACCAATTCGTTACATTCCTTCAACGTGGGAGGCAACCCGCCTAGAGTAAGAAATGATTTTGCTACAAAAAAAGAAGAATCTTTCACGAGTTTTGAATTTTTGTTTGGTTTTAGTATGGATTCAATTTTTAAAAAATTTGTATTTGAGTGGTAGCAGTTGATATCCGTGAATGACGTGTGCAATGTTAGAATTTGGTAGGTAAAAAATGTTGAGATTTGCTTAAACATTACTTTGGAGGACGGCTCAAATGTTTTATAATGAGGTATTGTCATTTTGTTTCTTTAAAGAGCTGAATTTGTAGACATCATTGTTTGGTGAGGAAAATCTTGTTTTTATGAAAATATTATGTCAAAGAGCTTTTATTAATACTGTGATATTAAATTCTACTTCAGCTTTTTTTCATTGTAGAATGTTTCTTGTTATTACATATAGATAAATGTGTAGATAAATGTGCATTGTAGAGATTTTAATGTAGAAGTGAAGATTGTAGATTTTGGTTTGATGTAAAAAGCATTTTTTTTCAATTTTGATTTGTAGGTAAGGTTTATCTTTGAAAACTGAAGGTTGATCTCAGTCATGGTTTTCTAAAATATCAAAAAGTTTGAATTTCATTATTGTAAGGAAAATAAATATTTTTCAAATTATTAGACTATTTAAGTTACCTAAATAGATATTTTTTATTAGATAAGAAAGAGTTTTGAAAGAGTCTCGATCCATTGTATAAAGGGAAATATGAAATATTAAGCCCAACGAAACAACAACCAACTAATAGAGAACATAAAAAAAATAACAAAACAATGAGGCAAAATAACACAAAGAAAACAAGTGCCAACATGAAATCAAGGTGGCTTAAAATATTGGTCCAAAGCTCTTTGATTGAGTATACTCATGTTTATAATTAGATTGAGAAAATTGAGCAAAGAATTGAAAGGATTTGAATGTGAAGAGTAAAAATAGTAGACACAAATTAGAATTATAATTAGACAAATACACAACACAATGATTTATCCTGGTTCACCACAAATGTGGCTACATCCAAACTGTAGATTATTTTATTAATATCGAAAAAAATCAATTACAAATGAGCAGGGGTAGCATATATAAAGACTCCAATGATAATACATAATGAAGAGTCTTTGAATATTGAAGAGTTATAATAGGAGGGAAAAAAAGTTGTGACTGTTGGCCTTCACTTCTCAACAAACTCCCACCTGAAGGACAACCAGTGCTACAATCAATCACCCAATACCCTGCTAAAATGCTGATTTATCTTTTCTTCACCAACCCAAGAGAAGTACTTGCACTTTTGAACTTCTCTTTGGTGACAACCTTTGTGAATATATATGGTAGATTGATCTTGGTATCAATCTTAACAACTTTTAGCTTTCCTTCTTCAACTTCATGACGAACAAAGTGAGCATGTGTGTCAATGTGTTTAGAGCGACACCGCGATGAATGATTATGAGCTATGAAGATAGCGTTGTGGGTGTAACAAAATAGATTATACTCATTTTGATGAACTTTCAAGTCACCAAGCAATCAATGAAGCCAAATAATTTCCCTTGCCCCTTCTGAAAGAGACAAGTATTCATCCTCAGCTGAAGAAAGAGCAATGCAATGCTCCAACCTTGAAGCCCAACTGATAGCAGCTCCAGCAAACATGAAGGTATATCCAATGGTAGACCTTGGTTTATCCAAGTCTTCGACAAGATCAAAATCAGTGTACCCTTGAAGTTGAGCCTTATTTCCTCCAAAGCATAATGCATAATCTGAAGTTCCTTTTGGATACCTTAGTATCCACTTAACTGCTTCCCAACGATCCTTCCCAGGATTGCTCATAAATCAGCTCACAACTCCCACCGCATGAGCAATGACAGGGCAGGTAGAAACCATTGCATACATAATGCTTCCAACTTCAAATTTATAAGGAATTTTCTCCATGAATTCCTTTTCTTCTTGTGTTTTTGGACACAATTCAGAATTCAAGCAGAAATTATCAGCAAGAGGAAGAGGAGCAACTTTTGCATCAGCTATGCCAAACCTATCAACAACTTTATCATTGTATTTTTTTTTAGATCACATAATTTCCCTCTTCTTCCTGTCTCTTGTGATTGTCATGCCAAGAATCTTCTTGGCTGCCCCTAAGTCCTTCATGTCAAACTTTCTTGCCAATTTCTCCTTTAACTCATTAACTATTCTTTTATTTGTGCCAGCTACTAACATGTCATCAACATAAAGAAGGAGAATTACAAACCCACCATTAAGAAGTGTCTTGTAGTAGACACATGGGTCTTATTCACATCTCATGAAATTGTTTTCAGCCATGAAGCGATTAAATTTTATATAACACTATCTTGGGGCTTGCTCGAGGCCATATAAAATCATATTTAGCTTGCAATAAAGATGTTCTTTTCCCTTCTTGATGAATCCTCAAGGTTGTTCCATCTGTAACTCTTCTTCTACATCACCATGTAGGAATGCGGTCTTCACATCAAGCTATTTCAACTCAAGATCCCACATTGTTGCTAATCCCAAGACTATTTAGATAGTTGTCATCTTGAAAACTAGTGAGAAGATCTCATTAAAATCTATCCCCTTGTCTTAATCAAACCCCTTTACCACCAATCTATCCTTGAAGCATTTTCTGCCTTCATCTTCTTCTTTTATCCGGTATACCCACTTGTTCCTAAGTGGTCTTAGATTTGGCAGAAGGGAGACCAAGTCCCAAGTTTAATTCTTTAGGAAAGAATCCATCTCTTCATGCATCATTGTTTTCCATTTATCACTTTTGACATCTTTGAGAGAAGCTTTGAATGTTAATGGTTCTGAAAACTCTCAGACAAGAATTGAAGGATCTGATTCTTAAGTGAACAATAACTCATAATCAAAAAATTTTGAGGGAATTTTCCTCTATCTGGTCGATCTCCTCAATCCTTGAGTCTCTCCAAATGATTTAGACTATTCAAAAGTCACATAGTCATCATGCTGAGAGTTGGAATTCAACATTGGAATGACTTTGGCATTTTCCCCAAATTTTGTGTTTGAGGTAAACAAATCATTAATGGAAGTTCTATTCTATTTAATGCTGGAAGAGATTGATCTCATTCCATGTACATTTGTAGGGGAGGATATGCTATGCATTTCACTAAAATTTATAGGAGAGAAAAGGTTAGGTGCATATTTGTCTTTGCATGTACCAAGTTGTAGTTCACGTGGACCATGCTATTCTTTGCCATGATGTCTTCGCTGGCCACACCTCCTATTTTGTAGGATCTCAACTCCACCCAGGTCCTCAATTCCATGCGGGTCCTATATTCCACAAAGCCTTTGCTGCTCTTCGTGTGGGTCAATGACTATTTCATGCATACCTATCCTCTTTGTTGCTATTGCAAAGTGTGGAGTATTCATCATAGAGCTGTTTACTCCACTCAGGCCCGCATTCTCTACTGCCCCTCCATACCACATGGGCTTACCTAGACTCCCACACTCCATAGCACATGGGCTTGTGTCCTTTTCTACTATCGTAGATTCTAGAGGGCCATAATCCCTTCCTTTTCTACCAATGCTAAATGGAATTTTGAAAGAGGCATGTGGACTGTCATGCTGGAGATGACCAATAAATTCTGGAAAAGGACTCTGTTCGTAGCCTGTATGTGCATATACTCTATTATCAGGATGAAGGTAATGATGATTATTAAAGATTTAATTATAGCTTCAAGATGACAAAGAATTTGAAGGAGCAGGGGCTAAAACAGAGGATGTGAATTTTGTGTATGAGAGGAATCAATACCATTGTTGGCAAAATCCATTAAAGGAACATAATATTTTATATGTGTTTCCTCTAATAAGGCTGGAAACATTGTCTCATTGAAAACCACATCTCTATTCCTCACAATTTTCTTCTTAATTGGATCCCACATTCAAAAACCAAATTGATCTTCTCCATAACCCATGAAGATACACTGCTAAGATTAGAATCCAATTTGCTCCTTTTTTCTTTAGGAACATGAACAAATGCTTGGCAACCGAACACACGGAGATGAGAATATGAGATTTGCTTACCCAACCACTCCTCTTCTGAGATACTGAAATCCAATTGAGATGAAGGACTCAGATTAATTAGATACACAGTTGTATTGCAAGCCTTAGCCCAAAACTTCTTGCTTAAACCAACATTAGAAAGCATGCATCGTGATTTCTCAAGGATAGTTCGGTTGAGTCTTTCTGTTTCTCCATTCTCTTGGGGAGTGAAGGTAACAATCTTAATTCTACGAATACCTTGGTTTGCACAAAAAATGTAAAAATCCAAAGAGAAAAATTCTCCTCCATTATCCATTTTCAAGCATTTAATCTTATGACAACTTTGATTTTCAACAAGTGCCTTGAAAATTTTAAATTTTGGAAACAATTCAGATTTGCGAGAGATCATATAAATCCATACCTTCCTTGTATAATCATAAATAAATGTGACAAAGTAATTCACCCCTCCATGAGAGGTTACCTCCATAGGACTGAAGATGTCTGAGTGTATCAACTCTAATTGTGTTGTCTTCTTGTCATGGTCGCTCTTCAAGAAGCTGACCCATTTTTGTTTCCCACAAAGGCAATGTTCGCAAAACTCCAAATCTACAGATTGAAGACTGGGTAATTGATCTTGCTTCAGCATAACCTCAAGTTCTTTCTTTCTCATGCAACCCAATCTTTGATGCCAAAGAGTGACATCGCTTCCCACAAGAGTCATAATAGCTCCCACCTCACCAATAATTTAAACAACATAAAGGCTTCCCACTTTATTGCCTTTGCGATAACCATAGAACCACTAGTGACTTTCCATTTATCTGTGAGAGTAGTGAGAAAGCCTTGTGTATATAGCTGACTCATGGAAATCAAATCTTTCTTCAATTTAGGAATATGTCAAACATCTTTTAACAACCATTTAACTCCTCCATTTAAATGCAAAACAACATCACCTTTTCCAATAATAACACATGAATTATTGTCCCCCAAATAAACTTTTCCAAACTCACCTTTTTGGTAGTTCGTGAAAAAATCTGTGCATGAAGTGGCATGAAAGGAAGGACCAGAATCTAGGATCCAAGATTCAGATGTTGTGTCACTTGTGGAAAGAATTAAAATGCCATCATCTCTATCATGAGCTATGTTTGCTCCGCTGTCCAAAACTTTTTTTTGTCCCTTCTTGCATTTTCTGCAATCTTTCTTGACATGGCCAGATTTACCACAAAACCAACAACCGCCTTAACTTCCTCTAGACTGCGATCTTGTAGCTGAATGTGACCACCGGTTGTAATTATTTCTGCCTCTATGGTGGCTTCTTATTCTTTTCTCGGTGCTGACCATGGTAAGATCATCACCAGATGGGGTGTCTTTGTTACTTCTTCTCATAGCTTCACTAAGTAAAGTGGCATATACTTCATCATAGACCAGCTTCTTCTTCGTGGAATTTGAAGTGCTAATTGCTGTAACTATGGGATCCCAAATGTCATGCAAGGAACATAACAAGATGATGACTTTGGATTCGTCATCTTGTGTCATACAAACTAAGGTTTCTTGATGTAGTAAGTGTTTAAATCATTTATATGATTTGAAATTGCAGTCCCTTCCTTCATTTTTAGCTTGTAGAGTCTCTTCATAATGAAGATTTTATTTGTAGCTGATGTCATCTCATACATGCTCTGAAGTTCATCCAAAATTTATTTTTTTGTCTTTTCATTCAAGACATTGAACAAGCCATTTTGCGACAGCAAAAGAAATATTGATTCCATCACCTTATCATCTATCTTCTTCCAATCTTCATCAAACATCGCAGCTGGTTTCTTAGTTATTCCTTTGAGTGTGATTGATAAATCTTGCTTCATTAGCAAGGAACACATCTACACTTTCCATAGGTTGAAGTTCTTGCCTACGAATTTCTCCGCTTTCATATCCTCCATCTTTCCAAAAATTCAACTCCAATTTCCAATCTGCACAACCTGTGCTCTAATACCAATTGAAAGGATTTGAATGCAAATAATAAAAACAACAGACACAAATTAGAATCAGAATTAGAAAAATACACAACACAACGATTTATCCTGGTTCACCATGAATGTGGCTACGTCTAGACTGAAGATTATTATATTAATATCCAAAAGAATCAATTACAAATGAACAGGGGTAGCATATATAAAGACTCCAATGATAATACATAATGAAGAGTCTTCGAATATTGAAGAGTCATAATAGGAGGGAAAAGAAGTTCTGACTATTTGCCTTCACTTCTCATCAAGAATGGTATTGCGCATATACTTGGCCACAAATGTCTTTGATATGTCCAAATATTTTTTTTTAAGGTAATATTCAACGGATATTTTAGATTTGATTTATTTTATACAAATATTTAACACTATTTATTTTTCCTATCAGCTAACCCTTGCACCTCTTTCGGTGCAAGTGCTAGTTTGTCTTTTCCTGTGAGCTTTCCCTGAATGGCCTTTTAATAGATTTTTGGGGGAAATGAAGAGATTTTGTGGATTAAAGAGTTTTGAATCTTTATGAAGCTTTTGAGTTTGCATTTTTTGAAGTCAAATTTTGTGGGAAAGTTTCAATTGTGGATTCTCTAAATTTTGAATGGTGGATTCTAGATTAACATGGTATTGGAAATTGGTGGTTAGCTATATTTAAGCTGTGGAAAGGGATGAAGCTAACTTCAAGGAAGACTTATGTGGATCCTTAATTTGGGCTCTTCTTATCTCTAGGAAAGAAATAGGTGTTGATGGTCTATAAAAATAGTGTTATATATTGGTCCAGTGGAGAGTGGACAGGGAATTATTTTTCCAATATTATCGAGGTGTATGCTCCTAAGAGATTAAAATTTTCCTGTGTGGGGGTTTCTCCTTAAAGAATATACTTCAATTTTAGCATTTTTCATCAAGAAAACACCCTAGAAGGAAGGATAATGGTGCATAAGAAGGGTAAATTAAAAACTTGGGACTAGATTGATGATGGGAGTTGGACTCAGGCGTGGGTGACATATGGAGGTCAATGCACTAAGTTTGATATCTATGGGAAAAATAGGCTTTACAATGTGAATGATGTCTGTAGTTGTGTTGAGAGTTTCACGCCCATTAATGACAATCAAAGTTGAGTGTCAAGCGGGTGTGTTCGGAAAACAAACCTGCAATGCTTTATCTATGTGGTGCAAAATCCTCCATGTAGAATATATAATTACTATATAAGTATCATTAACATGTGTATATTATGGAAGAAATTACCAAAGTTCATCATTATACATAGCAACAAAGAGTTGATGAAAGGGAATCCTATTCAAAATTTCAAGTACTTCTCACATAGTTAGCGTGTGGAAGGAGCTCAAAATTAACAACTAACATACAACTAAGTGCGGTATTACTCAAGCTTCAAAAGTTCCTTGACTCCATAAAAATAGGAGTCACGAAGACTATTTAAAATATTTTAGATAATTGCAGAAAAGAAAAGATTGGAAGTGTGATCAATTATCAAAGATTCTCTTCTAAAATCTACCATTTTCTTTATTTTAAGTGTTAAAAAAATCTTATTTTCAACTCTATATAATTTTTTTTTTTGGCAAGAGTGTGAATCATAATCATAATAATCATGCTAATTATTTGAATAACTATATTGACTTGTGAATGACAAGAAGTATATGCTATAACTTAGAAGGTGGAAACTCCAAACTAAAAAATTTCATTAAGACTTTTTTGGAGGATGAAATTTAACTAGAAGCCAATTTAAACCAAACTAGAAAAGGTGACCCAAGTCTTGTTGTTGATTTCTGAGGGAAATATTTTCTTGAAGAGAAAAGTATGCTTGAAATTATATAGTCAGAAAATGGAAGCACTTCCATTGTAGACTGGTTTAGCCTTCCAAATAAGAGGTTTGGGGTCATGCCAAGCACCTTGAATGGGTTCCTAACTTGGATCTTACTTTATCCCCCTGTTCTGCCCCATCTCTACTTTTTCCAGCCTATTTATGACACCCTAGACTAAAAAATTGGGACTTTGACCTTAGGGTCAAGGTCAACCTTTTAGGGTCAAGGGAAACCTAAACCTTGACCTAGGTCACAATCAAGCTTTTTCAGGCTCAGGATTCAAATTCTATAATTTCAGGGTTTCTGGATGTTGATCTTTGGAAAAAGTTAATTCTCGCTTCCGTGTCGGCTGTTTCGGTCTTCAGAACAATAAATATTAAATTATATTTAATATAGGTCCTCTTCTAGGGGCATGGGTCTAATTAGAATTTAATTATCCTATGTAGGCCTCTCTAGAATATTGTGCCCTATTTTCATCTAAAAGGAAGCTTTTTCCTCTATTTTTCTCTAACCAAGAACAATGAGCTACAAGTAACTATAACGATCATCAATCATCATTTCAAGAATTCAAAGACTTGAAGAGTGAGATCCAAAAGTGAAGAAGCAATATTTTAAGAAATCTAAGTAGCCATTGAAGCATTCATCCATTTTCAAGCACTACTCAAGCACTTCTTTCATCAAGGAGATCCATTGGTGGCCATTGAAGGATTCAAGCTCCATAGAGCCCTCTTGTTGAAGATTTATTTATCTACATTACTCCAAGCCTCTTCCTATTCAAGAAACCCATTAAAGATTGGTGTTGAAGATCCACAAGAAATGATTGGACACATCCTACATTTGACATTCTACATTCTACATCCTCTTTGGTGCATACATACTTGTGGATTCACAGATTTGAATCTACCACAAGGACTTCTACAAGCAAAGTGAATTTGTTCATTTACTTTGAGGTTAATTCAAAAACTGGGGCTTGACCAACGCAAACCCCTTCCCACAATAAACAATTGATTTTTCTTGTAGGTACAAGTTCAGAATAGTAGATTAGAGTGCAAATTTGGATACCCTTTTCGACAAACTTTCAGGATCCAAAAATAGATTTTCTGTCAGAGACTTTTTAGGTTGATTCTTCCCTAGCTCAGAATTGGAAATTCTAGGTCAATGTTGATATTGACTTGAGGGTAGAAATGGGAACTATGTCAGAATGGAAAAATATTTCTGGGTTTTGTTTGTCTCTACATTTCTATTCCAGATCTTGTCTCAGATTTTCTAGAAACTGAGTGCAAACCCCTGAAAACAATATTCTTCAGATCTAAAACATTTCAAGGCTATTAATTTTCTCCTATCCATTTCAATTAAGGTTATCAATATTTCTAAATCTATTACACATTCAAATAAATAAAATGGGTATTTAAGATCTTCCTCTTTTCTCTTATTTTGAAATGATTGATTCATTTATGCATTCATCCTTCCTTTTGGGTTAATCAATTTGGATCCTTCATTTGTGAATCTAAGGATGAAAGGAGAGCATCTTATTGATCCCCTACATTTCAAAACATTCCTTTAAATGTAAGATAAGATAATAACAAACTAAAACACCATATTTTATATCTTACATTTTGGTGAACCCACGATAGACAACTCTCTCTTTTTTGTGTTAGATTTACATATTTTATGTTAGATCTTGCATGTATATTAGATCATATTTCTTTTATGTTCTTTCATTTACATTTCAAAAATTAAAAATCAAAATCTTGTGTTTCCTAAATTATTTAATTTGCATTGCATTGGTGTATAAGCTTTACCACTTCTAGTCCTACTTATAATATCCCAATTAGAAGAAGTCATAGACTTATGAGTTCCTTTGATCCTAGGTCTTCCTCTCCTTTCCTTAGGATCCCAGATGAAAATTTGATCACTCATGAATCCAATCCTTCTATGGAGCATAGCTCTTCTCACTCATCTCATGATGAGGATGATGCTTTAAGAGTTCCTCCTGAACAAGTGCAAAAATTTTTAACCAAACTTGATAAAATGGGAAATTGGCTTATTCAAGAAAACCATAATAAAGATTCCATCAAGGCTATAGAGGCTCTTAAGAAATTCCTTCATGATAGTGATCAAGGTATTAATCTCTTGTGTGGTATCACTCATATTGTGCATTTGAATGTTAAACCTTTAGCACAAGAGGCTCAAGATCTAGGATTTACTCTTCCTATCATTAGTGAGGGACCTTCTTCTATTCCTTTACCTAAAATTCCTACTTATACTCCTCCTTTGATGACTACATCTCTCCTAATTTCATATATTCCCGTGAGTGCTCCATTAGTATCTCTACCTACATCACAACCTTAATATCATAGTGTACCTTTTACATATTCAAATCCACTTCCAACTGTTGTTCCAAGTATTCCACCGGTTGTTTCTTCCATTCCTGCTACTTCCTATACTTTTCTGAGTGTTCCTAATATTCCTATACCACCTATGTCTTCTAATGATTCCACAATTATTAGTTTAGCTCAAACTGTGTCATCTTTACAACAACGACTTGCATCCTTAACTCAATGCAATTTTAGCATTCCTACATGTGACATGGGTAGTCCTTTATCCTTAGACATTATTCATGCTATTGTCCCTTAGCAAGATAATATTCCTCTTCTTGAGAATTACAATGGTAAAGGTGATCCTATTACTCATGTTAAAACATTTCAAATCCTTTGTAGTGATTATGCTCATGACCATAGGATTTTAGCTAAACTCTTTGCTAGAACTTTTCATGATAAGGCTTTGCAATGGTATTGTTCTTTACCTCCTTATTTAATTGATTCTTTTCCTAAACTTGCTAATACCTTTATCCAACAATTTCAAAATAATATCGATCCACAAGTTTCCTTAACTGATTTAATGCATTGTAAACAAAATATTAAGGAAACATTTACTGATTTTATTGGTAGATTTAAGCATTTGTATGCTCAGATTTCTTATCATGTTCCTGATATTGATATTCAACATATGTTTATTTCAAATTTGCAAAAGGATATTAGAGATAAGATTTTTCTTACTGAATTTACCTCTTTTCAAAAACTTTGTGCAACATTTCATCATTATCAATTACAAGTGAGTCAATTTGAGAGAAACACTCTAATAGCTCATGTTCCAATTGATAAGAGTGACACTGCTCCTAATCCTAATAATTTTCAAAAACCTAACAACTATATCAAGATTAATAAATAGACGAATGCAATTGCTGATCAAGTTGTTGTTGCATCTCACAATGCCACTTCTGTATCCACTACTTTCCGTATGAATCGTACGTTTACTCCTTTCTGAATCTTTACATTATATTATGAGTAGGTTGTTAAGTGCTAATATTATTAACTTTCCTCCTATTCAACCTATCCTTCCTACTATGATAGCTTCTAAATCCTTTGATTCTAAAGCTTTTTGCCAATACCATCGCTAGAATGGCCATGATACTAAAAAATGTTATTCTCTAAAGCATAAAGTTCAAGAATTAATTGATTCTAATGCTTTATCTATTGATAATTTTGATGGTAATGGGAACAAATCTATCTCTTCCCCTAATCAAAACCTTCAAATATATATGAATCCTTTACCTACACATGATACTAATACCATCGCTCAACCATCTTTTGTGGATATTGTTTACGATTCGAAGATGGATGATCTGAACCACATTTTTAATCATGTGGAGAGTGTTGTTTCATCTCAACCTACTATTCATGATCCTTTTCCTCCATTTCAACTTCAAGTTCTACCTAAACCTCAAAAACAAACTAAGGATAAGCGACCTCAGGAACTTTCAATTACCTTTCATGATTCTAAGAGTATTAAGGCTCCCGATGGTCCCCTTTATATTTATGCTAGGATTTCTAAGATACCTACACAAGGTTGTGTTTTTTATCCCACATCTTTAATAAATGTCATTACTAAGGAAAATCTTTTTATGAAAAACCTACAATGTGGCTGTTTTTATCCATCAGATGCATGGATCCAAACTTGCAATGGTTTTCTCTATCCTACACTTGGTTGTATTAACTTTCCTGGTGAACTTTGTGGAAAAGTTGTAGATACTACCTTCATTGTTGTTTCTACAACTGATCAATTTCAAGTCAAATTTGGTTTTCCTTGAATAACTGCTATGCATTCTATTGCTTCTCCTATTTATAAATGTCTTAAGTTCATTAATAATGGATAAGTGAATATGATTAATCATAGTTTGGATCAACCTTTTAGGCCTAGAGATTGTGCTACTCTTTATTTAATTTGGCCTTCATTACCTAATTCATGTCCTCCTTGCCCTGGCAACTTTTTTCGTTCATATCAAGCCTATAAACATCGCAAGATAGTCGAGTTAAGCATTCCTCATATAGATATTAACTATGGTATTTTTCCCACTCCTTCTATACCTCCTTTATCCATTACTACTAGCTTTATTACTCAACCTCCCATTGTCATTTCTCAGCCTACTATGAATCTTACCAATCCTCCTTCAGAACCTGTGAAGGAACCAGTTGATATTTCTCATAGTTCTCCACGTGTCAAACAAAGAAAAATGTAAAAAATCTGCTAATGAACATCATAAGAAGCAAAGAGATAATGCTAGGGTCCATGCTTTTGTTATTCAAAATTCTTTACCTTATTTTGACCAACCTATGCCTGATGTGTTGGAATAAGTTAAAATTCATAATGATGTTAAGATGAATGAGTATGATGATCCTATTCACATCTTAGATCCCATTCTAATTAATCTTTATGAGGAGGATACTCTTGATGATCCTATTGATCTTAGTGATGAATAAGAGACCATTGATCTTGATACTGACTTACCTCATATTCTTTCAACTCAATTGACAATTACACCTAGTATCGAGAAACACAATTCTCAAGAGGACCCTTGTTTAGAACTGGCTATTATCCCTACTCTATTGGATATAGTCCCTGTTGTGATTTTCCCACCTTCCCTAAATAATACAAACTGAGATGGGGAGGGTAGGAAATGCACTTGAATGGCTTATCCTTCATGGTATCCCTTTTCGTGTTTGCATGATGTATTGTGATTCTCCCGTAACGTGTTTGCTAAATGTTTGTTAGACTCTTTTATATGACCCTTGTTACTTTATTGGTGCAAGGTGATAAAGGAATCAAACCTATTGTATAATTCCTCTATATGTATCTTTACTCTTCTATATGTTTTTTTCATGTTATTTTGTACTTGTGTTATTGTTCGTAAATGTTTTCCTTGTATAGTCTGCTTGGATCTGCGACATGGTAGCACTGATTCTTTTTGGTCTCCATGTTGTGGTTTGAAAAGACTCTTCTTCGTAACTGTTGAGTTTTCTTTCCTCCATTGTGATTGTAGTTCGACTTTCTATGGGGAATGATGTCAATTCATTTACAATAATATATATATATATGTATATATATATATATATATATATATCTTATGATCCTACTGACCCCACAGTAGGCAGATCCCTTATGTGCTCCTTGTATGTTTATGTGATATTTCCCTTGATTTGTCTTCGTTTGGGGGCATCTCAAAGTGGAAATGTAATCGTTAGAGTTTTTAATGTTTCCATCAAATCCATTTCTCCTGTTAAAGTGTTAGAAATGACTTGAACATGGGGGCATACGCTCTACTCACTTTTTTCACACACACATGTTCAAAATATTTTCAAAACTTAAAAACTTTTTCTCTTTATGGATTAAATACTAATCCTTAAAGCATGGATATTTTATTTTTTAGGATCTCTTGATCCCTCCAGTTTAAATTTACATGGATCTCTTGATCCCTCCAGTTTCAATTTACAATGTTTTGATCCCTTAAGGTCAGAAGGTGTCCTTAAGAAGGGATCTTCCTGATGGGTTGACTGGTGAGTAGCCACACTCACTAGGCGATTCAACTCCATCTTTCTAGTTTCACTTTTTCCTTATGTGGTTCACAATGGGACATAAGTTCTCATTGGGCGAGGTAACCACACCCTCTCTTTTTTTCTCCTTAACTGGTGATGTCTCTCTTATTGTGATCTTAGGGTTGATAAAGACTTAAGTCCCTTGGGGGATTGAGGATTTATTTGTCCCTTTTGATTTCAATAAGATTTTGTATTCTTTATGATCTCCTTTACTGAGAGTTTGCGTCGATTCCATACTCTTGCTAAAGTTGGGGCTAAAAGTATAGTCAGAAAATGGAAGCACTTCCATTGTAGACTAGTTTAGCTTTCTCAGTAAGGGGTTTGGAGTCATGTCAAGCACCTTGAATGGGTTCGTGACTTGGATCTTGCTTTATCCCCTTGTTCTACCCCATTTCCACATTTTCTAGCCTATTTCTGATACCCCAAATTAAAAAATTGGGACTTGGACCTCAGGGTCAAGGTCTACCTCAATGTTTACCTAGGTCACAATCGACCTTTTTCAGGCCCGGGGTTCAAATTCTAGAATTTTAGGGTTTTCAGATGTCGGTCTTTGAAAAAAGGTTAATTCCCACTTCTGAGTCAGCTATTTCAGTCTTTGAAACAACAATTCTTAAATTATATTTAATATAGGTCCTCTTTTAGGGGCATGGATTTAATTTTAATTTAATTATCCTATGTAGGCCTCTCTAGAAGATTGTGCCCTAGTTTCATATAAAAGGAAGCTTTTTCCTCTCATTTTCTCTAACCAAGAACCATGAACTACAAGCCACTATAACCATCATCAATCATCATTGCAAGAATTCAAAGACTTGAAGAGTGAGATCCAAAGGTGAAGAAGCTAGATTTAAGGATATCCATTGGTTGCCATTGAAGGATTCAAGCTCCATGGAGCCCTCTTGTTGAATATTTCTCCATCTACATTCCTCCAAGCCTCTTCCTGTTCAAGAAACTCATTCAAGAATGGTTGTTTGAGGATATACAAAAAATGGATTGAAGACATCCTACATTCTACATTCTACATTCTACATTCCACATCCTCTTTGGTGCATACATACTTATGGATTCACGGATTCAAATCCGCCAGAAGGAATTCTACAAGCAAGGTGAATATGTTCATTTACTTTGTTTTACTTATGCAATTTCAATTATACTTTGAGGTTAATTCCAAAACCGGGGTTTGACCAAGGCAAACCCCTCCCCCCCCAAAAAAAGTTCATTTTTCTTATAGGTATAGGTTCGGAACAGCAGATCAGACTGTAGATTATGATACCCTTTTTGGAAAAATTTTGGGATCCTAAAATAGATTTCCTATCAGAGACTTTTTAGGTCGATTCTTCGCTAGGTCAGAATAAAAAATTCTTGGTCAATGATGACATTGACTTGAGTGTACAAATCAAAACTATGTCAGAATAGAAAAAGATTTTTGGGTTTTGTTCTTCTCAGCGTTTCTATTTCAGATCTGGTCTCAGATTCTCCAAAAACTGAGTGCAGACCCCTGAAAAAAGCATTCTTTAGATCTGAAACATTTCAAGGTTAGTACTTTTCTCCTATCCATTTCAATTAAAGTTATCAATCTTTCTAAATCTATTACACATTCAAATAAATAAATGCATATTTAAGATCTTTCTCTTTGCTCTTATTTCCAAATGATTGATTCATTTATACATTGATCCTTCCTTTTGGGTTAATCAATTTAGATCCTTCATTTGTGAATCTAAGGATAAAGGAGAGCATCTTATTTACCCCCTACATTTCAAAACATTCCTTTATATGTAAGATAAGATAATAACAAACTAAAACACCATATTTTATATCTTACACGAAGTATTTAAGGGTTTATTTATTTTTAACATTGACATAATATAAGAGATCATTTTTTTATTTGAATGAAGAAAAAGAGATGCTGTCATGCCCCACAAGGGAACCGGGGAAGAGAACAGAGATTCTCTTTGAAAAGAAACCCTAAGTAAAAATTCATGAAAATTTTTAAACTTTTAAAAGAGTTATGTGAACAAAACTTTAAACTTAGATTCTTCCCAAAGTTCCCTTCTAACTTAATGCACCATTCATTTAAGTCCATCTAGTGTGCTAAAAATTTGATGTAATTTTTAAACAAACTACATCATATCATTATAAGATTCTTTATTAAGAAATACCTAAGTACTTTCATTTCAATTTTCCATTTAAAACCATCTAGATTCCTAAGTATTCTTTAGGAACAAAATAAGCTTTAAATCAAATGGAATCATCTAAATCATTTGAAACATTGCAAATAATACATTTGTTTTTCAATAGCCTTTTCACTTAATCAATAATAAGAAACATACTACTATACTTGAAATGTTACCAAATCCTTTTTCTTTTCCAACATACATCTTATACATAAAGTTCACATCTCCCTTTTCCCTCTTCCTAAATCTACCCATTCCAAATACATCATTTTAAATTATGTCAATGATTACATTACATTCATCTCCTCATGGGAGGTAACAATAATTTACCTCATGGAAGATAATCACAAGGCCTTCATTCTTCAAAAAAAATTGGTACATAAGCAAGAATGAATCTTCAAACACTGTCTCCGCAAAAGATACCTCGATAAAAGTTTTACCACCCAACTACATGGATACCCAAAAGGCCCACTCCCCCGTGCAAGGAGATAAACACCAAGGTCCACAAAAAGGGATAGCTAGGCTGTACCTAGGGTTGGGTAACCTTTTCCCAAATAGCAAGAAAAGAAAGGGTCAAAACATAAAACATATCCCAAAAGGTTCTAGGGCTTGGTAGAAACTCTAAGAAACCACCTAAGTGAGTGTCATCACATAGCCCTCCTTGGGTTGTCCTGGTACTAGCCAGTCTGGCCCCGGCCCCCTAGTAGGCACATGCGGGATCGAATGCCTTTCATACTGACAAGCGCCATTCGATCATACCTACTTGTAGGTACCTTCTCCCACTCCCATCCATAGCCTTTACTAGCGCTACTGGCATGGGTGAGGAACATTTAATCTTTTTAATGTTAGAACCCATTCCCATAAGTTTAATTAAGTTTTCACTTGTTAAATAACTCTTCAATCGGTTATCCTGGTTCTAGCTACTTAGGGCCCTAGCCCCGAACTAAGAGCCACTCACTAGGTGTCGATAGGTTTTCCACCATTTAACCCACATAACACAATTACATCATACACATAGTAAAAACATATTATAAACACATTTGAGATCTTCTACAAAGAAAATAAATTAATAAGATAGTTTATGGATGTTTAGAGAAATTAGGAACGTTTGAGGATGTTTAGAATGTCCT
>MU223791.1:923791-966645 GCA_018584345.1 Thuja plicata
AACATCGATCAAGGATTTTGAGGGATCGCTCAGACCTGTGAAGCCAGGTGGAGACGATACCTGGTACCTGCAATCCTGCATCACCAAGAAGAGATACATATATATACATATGGATATTCATACAAATTAGATATATGCAAACAGATGACCAGGATCGATACATCGTGTGGGCCTCAACTAAGTGAGTAACTACGACTTTGTCCCGAGCCATGAAAACACATCAGACACATATCTATGAAACATAAAATATCATGATAATGGTTAGATTCAAATCCTTGGTTAGATCCATAAAACATATAAAAATAGATGGTTTTCTAATCTCATAAACATATAAATGATAACCATAAATGAGCATATCAATCATATCATCATCCACAAAATATAAATGTAAATGTATAGTTCTAACCATCATAATAAAATGTCGAAGTCAAAAGTCCAAGTATCACCATAGGAGAGGGTATTACAGATGCTAACATAACAAAGATATTACTATAAACAAAAAGAGACTTTGTGTTGACCATGTTCCATCTTTTGATGTAAAAGTGAAGAGGGAGTTGTAGAGAATAGTGCATGAACTAGAGGTTAGTAGATAATAAAAGTAGAAGTACAAGGTCTATTATGTCATTCTTCAAATTTTGTTTCGAACAAATGCATGTCTTATTTTTAGTTGTGATGTTGTTGCGTCTTGATACGACTGATGCCTCTAGATTTGTAGCCTTTTGGTTTGTATTGGGTTAATGCCCTTATGGATGTATTGATGAGGGGATTGTGGTCTGCTAAAATTTGGCGCATTCTTAACTAACTTTAATCATTGGTTTTATTGACAACAGATCGAAGTAGCTTGCTCACCATGGTTTTTTCCTTTTAGAGTTTTCACATAATATCTGATGTTATGGTTATTGTGTTTCTTTTTTTTGCATTTATTGATATGTTTTCTAATAGACCTAACAACATAGTAAATGTTAGATTTGAATTAGAAAAAGTAGAAGTTTGATGGTATATTGGTGTGTATGAGAATTATTATTACCTAAACTTTAGACATAAAATATTTCACTACAATTTTAAACTAATTACTTTGAAGAATTTGATTATGTTTGATCACTAAACGATTAAAGATCAACTTTTGATTATATTTTCTTTTATAAAACTAAAGTTTAATTTAAAGAAATAAAACAATATTGTGTCCTATTTTTTTATAGGAAAGCTAAATACATTTCTAAATTTGTTCTATAAGAAAGTGCTCCATTCTCTCTCTCTCTCTCTCTCTCTCTCTCTCTCTCTCTCTCTCTCTCTCTCTCTCTCTCTCTCTCTCTCTCTCTCTTTTTAACTACTCATAATGAGAGCACTTGCATTTCTCTTATATATTTTCTTAAATTTTATAATAGAGAAACCTAATGGCTGAAAAAGTGTCATCGACCTAAAGTAAATGAACTGAAAAGGTTTTTTCGAAGTGTTGAATATGCTACAATTTAAATGTTGAATGGACTTAATAGATGTTATAGAAGTGTTGAATAACCTAGTAAAGTACAACTGTATGTTTGTTACTTATTTTGCATTGTATTGGTTTGCAATTTACTTTGATATCGACGGATAGCTATTTATATTATTGCCACTCTAACTTTTAAGATAGAACAAATGTATGAAAGTAAAGATATCAATCTTAATTTAAGAGACCTATTCTATCAAAGTGAACAAAAAGTCATGTTTGGTGAAAATGAAATTGAGTTAAATATATATTTTGTTAGGTTTGCCACTCAAACTTTTGAGATATTCTACACCTATCAGTCAACTCTTCTGACCCAAAAAAAATACTTGGATATCCTTTTGAACACACGTGTGAAATTAAAGTAAGTCTTTGATTTTTTTGATGAACACATAATTGGGAACGATATAATAAGCCTCATTTGGTAACGGGAATTAGAGTTGAATTAGAATTAACAAATTCAAGATTTGCCAAATTTGATGTTTGTGTCAACCCCATGAAAATTGAATAGGGATTTTCTACTTCTAATTTTTCCTCAAAATGAGCATTCAAATCTTCCTAAAAAAATCTGTAATTGGTATTCGAAATTGGAATTGGAATTGAAATGAGCTCCTTCTAATAGTACAAAAAGTTTGTATGTATGTGTATATACACACATGTGTGTATATATACATACATGTATGTGTGTATATATACACACATGTGGGTATATATACATGTGTATGTGTGTGTATATGTGTATGTGTATGTGTATATACACACACATGTGTGTATGTGTGTATATAAACACACATGTATATATATACATGTGTATATATATAGATATGGGTGTATGTATGTATATATACATACATGTGTATATATGTATATGTACACACATGTATGTGTGTAAATATAGATGCATATATACACCGTATCCAAAAAATTAAGAAATAAACAATTAAAATTCCTTATGCATCTTCTTAGTCATCTGCCGGGTGAACCAAACGGTCCAAACTATAATCCGGAAATGAAAAACTAGAATATCAAATCCATGATTTGACTATTTCCAGCCTTTGATCAAATCTGAAATTTCCTAATTCCTGCAACAAGAGGCTAGTATTTCTCATAGAAGAGTAATAAATAATTCTAATGGTGTAATTTCTATTTTGTTGTCTAATTTCATTATAAAGCATACTCCAACTAATTTGGAAATTAAAAAGAAATCATACCAGTTTAAAGCAGAGATAGTAATATAGAGCGACCATTAGCACTCCATTGATTTATAACTCCATTTCTATTTGTCTAGTTTTAGTTAAGTTAGAGTATAGTAGTAGAAAAGTTCTTATGTTTCTATTCAAGTGAGGATAATTTCATGAACATATTGTTATAAGTATTTTTTAATTATTATAATTTTTATTATTATTGGTGAGTTTAATAGTCAATTTACATTAATAAGTAATGATTATCAGTTTTACAAATGAAGATAGATTGTAGGGCCATCATATTGTCTATGTCAAGAATGGAAAGAGGAAACTAAATTATGACAAAAAAATAAGAAGGAAATGTGAATATTGATGATTAAGAGAAATATTTTAATTTTTTAAATCATTAAAAATAAATAAAAATTTGTAACTATTGTTTATTCAAATTTTATCCTTGAACATCCAAAACTTATTAAGATGGAAAACTTAACATTTCAAAGAGAATATAGAATAAAATAGTTTGTATTAATAATTTAGGAAAACAGATGTGTGAATGACAAACGTTGTTGATGGGTGTTATTAAAGTGGAAGAAACAAATGACAGGAGATGGCCATCTGTGAGAATATCGATATTGTGTGGTTATTCCATAGTATGGTTATCATTTCTTGGTGAAACGCCTTGTAGTGAAACGCCTTTGGCATTTTTGGAGCAAGTAAAGCAATAAAATCTTTGTCATTATGAAACTTATCAAATATTGGCAGATTGAGGGTGAAGGGTTTTTTTCTCTGCTAGGGTTTCATGCGTACGACGTCTTGTCTGTGTCTTTTCTCTGAGCCTTCCATCTATCATACTGCACTTACTGCAAGATTTTTGCATTACGGTTAGCTTTTAGTATGTCTCCGGCCAACTTCGGCCCATCAGTTGATGTTGTATGTGAATGGTTAGAAAAGCATACTCTGATTGGATATTTTGTGGGTCGTACTCCTCCTAAAAGTATCGTCAAAGATTGGGTAAAAAAGAGCTGGACCCCTCATGGGGTCCACCTTGACGGTGCGGAAAACCTTACCAAAGGTTTTTTCTTTTCCATTTTTCTAACCCTTCCTAGGCGAAAGTTGTTTTTAGCCACGGGCCTTGGACTGTTAGGTCTTCCCTGCTTGTTTTCTAGAGATGGTCTCGAGACTTCACTGTCTCGGAGGACAAGAAAATTAGGGTTCCAGTTTGGGTTGAGTTTCTTGTTCTCCCTTTGCCATGCTGGCCATTTATTGAGTCCATTGCTAAAACCCTTGGTAAGGTGATTGTCACAAAGCATGACAAATTTTTCAATGCCCATCCCCATAAGCGTGTCTGTGTTGAGGTCGACCTTTCTAGGGACCTCAAAGACACTGTTGAAATCCAGATTGGTTCTCTCACCATTTCTCAAAAAGTACTCTATTTGAACCTACCCAACACCTGGTATGGTGTCAATCGACAGAGCACAAGATTAAGGATTGTCCGCTGGTTACCCCTCGGGTGAAGCCATCACCAAAGGAAGTGCCAGTCAAAAATGCGGAAGCTAAAAAAAAAGAAGAATTGACTACAATTTCATGAAAAGGAAGGAATGCCTCAGGCTCCAAGTCGATGCATGCCACTTCTGCAGCTGTGTCATCTCCATAAGCTTCGGTTGGAGATATTCCTCCTTCCACTGAAGTGCCAATGGTGGTGCCGCTTAATTCAAACCCTGTTATCCAGGTGAAAAAATTAGTTACGAGGCCCTCCACTTCATAGGTGGTGCTCGCATTGCCCGTGGTTTTTTCAGTTTCCTCCCAGTCTTTCTGTCGGTCTCCTAGTCTTGATGAACGCACGGACGACCCAGATTAAAGTAGTTTATCTCTCCTAGAGATTTACTCCCCAACTTTGGCTCTATACTAGCTTTCTTGCATAATAGTTTCTCCTCTCTTGGGGATGAGGAAACCATGCAAGAGTTTTTATGAATTTTTTTTCCTAGAATGTGCAAGGTCTAGCTAACCTCTCCAGAAAGTACTATGTTCGTGATACCCATTGCAGACTTCACAATTTGGATATTTTATGTTTATAGGAAGTGAAAATTTCTGGGTTCCTACTTAATTTTTCCTGTTGTGTCATTTGGTCGGACGACATTGCTTTTTCTTCTCAACATGAAGCTGGTAAAGGTGGTGTCATTACTATTCTATCACCTCAACTTCATTCTTCTGTTATTGCTCATGGATATGATCCGATGCAGCGTGTCACTTGGATTTTTCTATCTTTTCATAACCATTCTTTTGGTATCATTAATGTTTATGCCCCTAATGATGCGGTGGAAAGATCTCAACTTTGGTGTTGGCTGGCAGACAATTTGCCTCCTGCTACTTGGGTTATGTGTGGGGATTTTAATATGGTTGAGATGGCCTCTAACAAAGAAGGGATTATGCCTTTTTGCTAGACATCTGGGCAGAGAGAAGCCTAGTACCATATACACAATAAATTGGGCCTTTTTGATCCCAATGCTAATCGCCGCTAGCAGGGTGGGGTTTGACATACTTGGTCTAATTTAAGAGTTGGTTTTGACTACATATTTAAGAGACTTGATTGTGCTACATGATAATGACTCAATATTTTTTCTCTTTTTCTGAAGATTGAGGCCTACCTATCATTCCTCTGATAGATGTAACCTTGTCAGACCACTTCCCCATTTATTTTTCCATCACTTGGCATTCTTTTGCTAGACGGTCTACTTAGACACAATTTTTTCTCAACATGTCAGTGTTGATGCATGCTTCCACTATTTCTCAGATTCTTCAAGTTTGGAATTTAGAGCCTTGGCCCTATAGTCATCTTGGTTGGATTTAATGGTGGAATGATGCCATCACCTGTACTGCGAGATTTCTTCGCATTTACGGCCACCAGTTAGCCTGCTATAGGAAGAGTGCATATGAAGCTAACACCAAGGCTCTTTGCAATACTACTGATGCACTTGTGTTGAACACCTTTGATTTTGAACTTCAACTTAAGTTGGCCCAGCTTCAACATGAGAAGCAAATTTTTGATGCCTATGTTGCTTGTGGAGCTCAAATAAAAGCTTGCCTCCACTGGTTCAAGGTGGGTGATAAAGCCTCTAAGGATTTTTTTCACCCTCTCAAAGCATGGCATACCAATGTTGGTATTCAAAAAATCAAACAAGGATCTGATACCCTTACTGAGATTCCATCCATTCTCTAGGCTTTTGTTTAGCACTATGAAAAAGAGTTTGCTTCATAGGGTAATTATGTTGCATGGGAGGAGGCTCTTAAGGCTTGTATTGTTGTTACTCCAAACCGCATAGCGGTCAAGAAGCAAGCCTTTTGTCAGCAAATGCTTACCATCAGTGATCTCAAACAAGCGGCTTTTTCTATGGCCAATGATAAATCTCTAGGATGTGATGGCTTCCCCTGTGAATTCTACAAACACCTTTGGGATGCTGTTGGTCCTGGCCTGCACAAATTTTACCTTGAGGCCTTTCACAATAAAAGTTTGGGTACTTTAATTAATGAAGGAAATATCAAATTCATACCTAAATCTGGGGATCCCGAGGATATCTACAACTGGAGACCCATCACCTTGTTGAACGTCTCCTACAAGATAATTGCTAAAGCTTTAGCTCTCAAAATCAGACATCTCCTTCCTCTTATTGTTCGCCCTGAGCAAACTAGCTTTATTAAATCTAGGTATATTCTTGACAACAATATTGATATCTGGGAAGGGATGGAATGGGCTTGTTAATCTAAACAGGCTACCCTTTTCCTTAAAATTGATTTTGCTAAAGCCTATGACTGCATTGAATGGCCTTTCATTCTTGCTATGCTTCAAGCTCTTGGGTTCGGTCCTCACTTCCTGTAGTCTGTGGAAATGATTTTTGGTGATGCCTCTGTGTGCATTACCATCAATGGGTCTCAATATGATACTTTTGGGCTTTTTAGATCCATCTGGAAAGGTTGTCCACTAGTTCCTGCTCTATATGTGCTTATTGTTGAAGGCTTTGGGTATTTTCTTTCCAATTCTATTTCCTTTGGTTTGGTTTGAGGCATTTCCCTACCTAAATCCTCTTCCCAGCTTGTTAATGGTCACTTTGCTGATGACTCATTTCTCACTCTTATTGAGGATGAGAATAACATCTCTAATGCCTTGCAGTGCCTGGACACCTTTTATCAAGCCTCTTGATATGCTATCTAATGGTCTAAAACCCTTTGTTTCAGACAGTGTTTTCTTCCAGCCCCTCCCTGGCTTGATAAATTTGATTGGAATTGGGTTCAGCATGGGGAATTCTTCCACTTCCTGGGCATTCCCTTTGCTTTCCATGGTTCCTCTATGGATTTATGGAATGTTGTGATTGCCAAGATTGAAAAAAATTTGCAATATTGGATTTGCAAGCCTCTCTCCCTTGCTGGGAAATTTTAGATTTGCTCCAAAGTGCTGGCTGCTACTCATGTCTACTACTATTCATGTTGGGCTCCTTCTAAGGCCTCTTATCTAAAGCTGGAACATCTCCTCAGAGACTTTCTTTGGGCCTCTGGAGCTGATAGCCATGGGTTTCACAAGGTTGCATGGGAGTTCTATTGCCTTCCACGTGATTCTGGAGGCCTTGGCCTTCTCTCCACTCAGAAGTAAGGGCATGCTCTTACTGGTGATGAGGCCTGGAAAATTCTTGTCAGGAAATGCATCTCTTTAGGATTCCCTGTTCACAGGCCAACTTGGAGGGGCATTGGTCTACAGACCTTGCTCACTATGAAAAAACCTGTTCAGATTCAGGGTACTTTCATTATCAAGAGCATTTGGAAAGCGTGGGAATCTCTTAAGCCCTGGCTCCATTGGTATGGTGATTCCTTTCACAATGGGCTTTCTGTCAATCAACAGAGCCTCTGGTGGTCTCCATTGTTTTCTATTCAAGGCATCCCCCTGGCCAAGACTCAAGGGACTAGTGCTCTACATTTTTTCAAACGTGGCATCCGGACTCCCAAGGACCTTTTCTCTAGGGCCTCTATGGGTCTCCATTCCTGGGAGGATATGCAGGTTCATTATCGTTTGGCTCACTCAAATTGTTAGACTTTTGATATGTTGGTTTCTGTGATTCCTGCTAACTTGCTTCATAAGATTGGTATTCAATCTATTAGGACCTAGTGGAAGGATTGGAAATGGTATCCTGCCATGCCTTTCACCAATTACAAACCAAGGCTGGGTTACAGGTGGTTGTTTCCCCATCTTCTGATGGTGGAGACCCTTAATCAGAGATGACATCTTCATTCTTCCACTTCTCACTGGAGCTCTTACTTTCAGGCCATCTGGGCTGCGATTACGGAGCCCAAGATGACTCTTTTTGCTTGGTGTTTACTTTTTCAAAGACTCCTAGTGGGACCTAGGCCCAAACATTTGGGTGTTCATGACCCTCGATGTCCTCTTTGTGGTCACCCTGAGACTTTCTTGCACATCTTCTGGTTCTGTAGGAGAGCTCAATAGTATTGGTAGTGGATCCATGATTTCTTCAAACCTTTTCGGCCTGAGCCTTTTTCTTGGCAGATGATTGTCTTAGGAGATTCTCCTAGACTTCCCTCCAAGTTTACCAAAATTTGGCATACTTTCAGGATGGAGATATTGTTCACTTTGTGGAAAGATAGGAACGCTATTATTTTTTCTCATAGCTTTCTTGATACGAATGTTGCTCTGTATAACAAGGCTTGCATATGTAATAATGTTATGATACAAATTCAAGTTCAAGCTAATAAAGTGGCTCACCTACAGGAGCTGCTCAATCATTGGGGCAATGCTCCCTACACTGTTACCAGGGTTCCTCCTGATGCCATTTTTGCTGAAGGTACTCCTCCTAGAGGCCACCATCGTGGGCGCAGCTCTTCGGCGTGCCGCTCACATACCCCGCGGTCGCAGGCACCCCGCCACCACTCTCCGAGATGTGGTGACGATGGTTGGCGGTGCCGCTTGGCTTCTTCGCCTCATCGTACTTCTAGGTAGTCTCCATCTCTGGCTTAGTATGCTCTTCCTGATGCTCCTAGTTCTCATCGTGGCTCTGATTGGCATCCTACCTCTTCTTCCAAGTTTCCCCGCTTGGCTCTGGCCATTTATCCGCCCAAGGAAAAAGAAAAAGATAAGAACAAAGTCAAAGATGATGGATGGTCACTTCCTGACCCTCCTGTCAACCCCGATGATGTGTGGGGTTCTGATGATAAAGATCCTCCTCCTTTTGGCACTGCTTTTATTGCTTAAAGGCTTTATGCCTATTTTTTTTTATGAATAGTTGTTTTTATTTACGGCTTTACCATGTGAACTCTGCGGCGTGATTTTTATATCCCCTGGCTCCTTTTTTGTGAATATGTAACTTTAATATTTTATTAATAGAAAATGCACTATTCATTAAAAAAAAAACTGATCAAATATTCTTGTCAACGTTCGAACTTTGGCCTACATCATTTTCAAGCAAGGTGGGGTATTTTCTGAGCAGATGAATTACTACGGTGTGTCAGTGAATGCTTCCGAGCAAGCTTTGTAGCTCGAGTATTAATATGGTGAACATTTCTGAACCATCCATGGAAACACGGGTGAAACTAAGTCATGTTTTTTTTTAAAGAATCACTAAGGGATGCAATCAATCCAGCTTGTAATGTATTGTTGTTGGTCTTGAAGAACTGAAGTGGTTAGAGAAAATAAGGTGACTGGTGAGAGCATTAACGGTGAATGCAGAGCATATAAGTCCATTTTAAAATAAAACATGCTCGGAAGAGCTTCGAACTTTCTGGTTAAAAAAATAGAAGTCATATTTGTTACGACCGGTAGAAGGAATCAAATCATATTCAATATTAAATAGAACATGAATTTTTTCTGTGAGCAGTTTTCCCATTGGTTCGTTCCTTTTTATGAAAATAGTTGATCTTTACCCTTTACGTAAATAAAATCTTGCAGCCAAGTTGGATGTTTTTATTTATTTGTGATAAACATTTATATACATTTTCCTTGCTTGACAAGAGTCGAATTCCAATTGGTAGTTAATTTTTCCTAAGACAAGTTCTTGTAATAATCGATTAACTCTTATGTGCATTTGTATCTACTAATACTTGTGGTAATTGATTAGAATATTGATTGCATAGGGGCAACGTATGATTCTTTTGGTTCATTTCATTACATTTTATTAATTGTTGTCACATGGTAGTTGAGAAAGAGGATATATTCATAGTTGCTGGAAAATCACTATAAATTTGCCACTTTTAGGTTAAAAAGAATATATAATCTTACTAATTTATAATTTATGTTGTGTGAGAATTTAGGTTAGACTTTTATAGGTGTTAATTATTTCATTTAATTTCATGGTTATGATTGTAATCTTATGTGATAGATGGCCATTTTGGAATTTTCTTAAAAGCTATCATAGGTGTGGGCACTCTAGTGTTTTATTGTTTTGCCTATATTTATTTGGATGATTTCTTGGAATTTTTTTTTAAAGATTTTGACTTGAGAAAATTCTTAAGAATATTTTTGTGAAGTTTTACTTTGTGATTACATTGTGTTTTTTTGGTGTTCTTGTGAACTTTAGTAACTTGGTCTATGATTGGAGGTTGGTTTTATAAATGTTATTGGCTTTGGATTGTGCCATTATGGGGAAATTTGGTCTTGGACGATGCCTTGGAACTATTTAGTGTTCCTCTATGAGTTTTACTGGATGATATGTATATGATGTTTTCTTTAACATCCATATGATGATATGATGGGCATATTAGGTTTTATTGACGAATTTGAGCTATTGTGCACTTTTTTTCTTAATTTTTTGGGGGAGGGTTTTCCAGGAACATTGCTAGGAGAGTGGATCACATTGGGGGCTAGTTCCTAAGTGTCTACTAGGATGACCCATTGTGGAGTTGTAATCAAATGATAACATAATAAAATTAAATAGGTTGGGTTTACACATTACTAAATATAATTATATTTCCTTGCTCATGGCCTTGAGTTCTTGTACAGACAATGGATAGGTTGGAGAAGGCCTAGCCATTTGTGGGGCGTTGATTTGGAAAATCAAATTCCTTGTCCTCACAAAAGGTTGTTAGATCCACACAAGTTCTCACTTGGGGAACGAGGTTTGGAGAGACTACTACGATAACCAAGGATAGTGGAGGAGTATGTTATGACACTCTCTTGCATGTGTCTTAGGATTCCCTTTGATTAGCCATATGGTTTGCCTTTTCTATCCCATATTAAATTCCTTATGAGCCTTTGTGTTGTGTTTTGGTTTTCCTTATGGTATTCTTGATACGCGTTATAGCTTTTCATATTTTTCTTTTTTGATATGAGGCCTTGTATCTATATCCTAGCTTAGAGTGGTGGGCCTCAAGGTTCCATGTGGTTGGGTGATAAATGTGTTACTCCATCAAGGTTCATTGATTTGTTCATGAGCATATTAGATGGATTCTACATCTTCATTGTACTTTCATTATATTTTTATGATAGATGATCACTATTGTACCTTTTATCCTATTGTGTATTATAGATCAGTGGCATTGAAAATAGATACTCTTTGTACTAATGGAATTTTCAAGTAAGGATAGTCTCACAGTGTTTGATGGAAAAGGCTGGTTAGTGTGGTTGTCTGATGTTGGTGTGAAAGGATCATGGGCAATAATTACATACAATTTTAATTTTATTATGTTGGGTCACAAGAAGAATGAGTTTTAGATTGTTTGAGAGAGATTTTCACATCTGATAGATATATGGCTATCTAAAATGAAGCTATGGAAAAGGATGAAGCTAACTTCATGGAAGACTTATGTGGATCCTTCAGTTAGGCTCTTATCTCTAGTAATGGGTATGTGTCTAGGAAATACATAGATGTTGATGGTCTACATAAATATTGTTCCATATTGGTCCAATGGAGCGTGGAATGGGAATTATTTTGCCAATATTCTGAAGGTGTATTCTCCTTAGAGATTCAAATCCCCCATGTGAGGGTTGTCCTTCAAGAATATACTTCAATTTAAGCATATTCCAGAAAGAAAACACCTTGACAAGGAGGGTAGTGGTGGATGAGAAGGGTGAATTAAAATCCTGGGACTGGATGGATAATGGGAGTTGGAATTAGGTGTGGGCAATGTGCAAAGGTCAACTCAGTGAATTTGATATCTGTGGGGAAATTTTTTTGTGAAATGTGAATGATGTGTGTAGTTATGTTGAGGGTTTCACACCCTAGCATGAAAATCAAGGTTGAGTGTCAAGCATGTGTGTTCAAAAAACACCCCTACAACACTCTATCACAAAGGGAACCACTGGTGGCTTCTTGGAATTTGAGAACTGAAACTTTCCCTAAGAAAAAGTTGTCTCTTAAAAAGACAATCCAACAAGGAAATCCTACATGACTTATTGTCTCAATAATTGCTCCTGTAACACCTTTTCTATTAGTTTTTTTGGGGCTAATTGAATGATCAACAAAATAGGGAGGTTTGGTTTTACAATAATCTTGAACAAAGAAATAATTTTGTATATGCCTTTAATGCAGTCAAGTGCAAGAAATATGGAGGGTATTGTTGTCACAAAAGTTTCCACCCTTTTTTAGGTGCTAGTTAGTGACCTAAACAACCTTGTGAAACATAAAAACAAAATCTCAATATGGGAATTAATTAATGAGATTGAATCTCCAAATAAGGTCAACTTCCTTTAAAATAAAAGCGCACCTAGAATCTAATGACTTGAAGGGGAAAGAGATGTTGAAGGATTTCATGAAAGGGAAAAGGGGTGATGCACCATATTGAATGTTTTGATTTCCTCCTTCCCATGACTACACTTGAATTCAACCAAATCATATAACTACACTACCAAAATATCTATCAACCTAAATCTAATATGAAGGAAAAAAAATTGAATTCAATACTACGAGGAATACAACATTCATTGAATAGAATTAACCAAGCAAGTTTACACAACAAGGAAGACTTTAGATGATTAAATACATATAAATATACAGGTAAAAGGTAGCATTTACACAAAAATATCTTCACTTTAGGATAGGTAAAACAACAATTTTATTGAAATCATGCAAGGCAAAATTATATTTATAGTTGAGAAAACTCTATAAGAGAACTTGGGAGAAGATCTTGTAAATATTTACAAACATTGCCTTTATAGATTAGGCATAACTCTAATTAACAATCAAAGATCAAACCCCAACCAGGATTAGGTTACAGAAGGATAGATTAGAATAAATCTGATCTCATGCATGCTGAGAACCCAGAAGTGACAGGAGAGGAATAATGAATGCCCATGTAACAAAAGAGTAGCCCATTCCCCTTCTAGTATAAGATGATTAGATCTCTGATAGTGTAGAATGGGGCTCGAGGCTATCTATAAACAATAATGAGCATGGGGAAGCTAAATGAATCTACCAAAAGCATATAATGTCACTCTTGAAAAGTTAGAATGTTTTTGGATGCAATGGAGAACACTCAATTCTCGGTCACTTTTCTACTATTTATCCTTGAGAAACTCCTTTGTTGCATCCTACCTCTGTCACATTAGTAGTGATGGTCATCGATCAAAATGTATCATGTTTCATCAACCTATCCTATCGAATAAATATAGTACCTCTATAGAGCATTAGAGGTTCTCATCGATCACATGAGTTATATTGAAGACAACTCAAAAAAATCCTACAAACTTAACCAAACAAATGATACTACCGATATAAGTACCACTTTGATAAAACACAAAGACACTTGATAGAACACTAAATCCCATCAAAATATCACATCGATGAAAGGAAGAGAAATCTCATCAAAATAGGCCCCCATAAAAGATACAAACTCTACCAGAAACAACACTTTGATCAAACATTGTGGTCATGATACTACCGATAGAAGTACCACTTTGATAAAACACAAAGACACTTGATAGAACACTAAATCCCATCAAAATATCACATCGATGAAAGGAAGAGAAATCTCATCGAAATAGGCCCCCATAAAAGATACAAACTCTACCAAAAACAACACTTTGATCTGGAAAAAGGGGATCATAATAATAAAGACAACAAAGGTATAATTGAGGGTTTTTCTGGGTTGATTAACAACATGTTTAATGACTAGGTTATTTTGAAAAACCAAGTTGATAAAACATAGGCGGATATAAAAATTCTCAATAGAATGGGGTTTGGGGAAAAATCTATGGCAGAGTGTCTGAAGGAAATGAAAGAAGTCGTTGGCAATTTTGAAGCTCAGGCTAAGTATGCTAACAAGGTGGAAACAATGGAGAAACAAATTAAAAATATTAAAGACAGAATGGAAAAGGATAACAATGAGGAACAAATTAAGAGTCTGAAGACAAAAGTGAAAATACTGGAGGCATTAGTTAAAAAAATTGGGGAACAATGTCTCATTAGCCTAAAAGCATACTGTGGTCATGCGCAAATTCTTATGGATAAACTGGAAAGGATCAACAATGATAAAGACATCAGTATAGTGGAGACTATGGGCCCGGGTTCGCGCACCAGAGCTAGTGCCAAGAAAAAGAGTCCTAAGGAGGACAAAGAAATAGAGGAGCTTAAAACATCAGTCAACAACATGCAAATCATGGTCCTCGATGCTAAGGAGCTAGTCAAGGAGATGTAGCTGTTCCTTTTGCTATCCTGGTTGGGTTTTTTTGCTGTCCCTGCTGTTTTATGTTGTTTCTTTGGGACTTTTTCTGTTTGTAATGTTGTTTTTCTGTTCCTTTCTTTTATGGTGCTCAGGCATAGTTGTTTCTGCTTTATACTGTTTATCTCTCTTTAAACTCTAGGTTACAGGTCCTTGTAAAACCTGCTGTACTCTTTGTTTTTTGTAAATGTTTTGGGTCCTTATAAAACCTATTTTTACTTAATCAGAACGATTTGATCAAACATGACAAAGGCTTCATTGAAAAATAACCTTATTGATGAAGGAGAGCATGTTAGACAAACCCCTTAGCACCCCATTGACCACAAAACTTCATCAAAACCCATGACGATGAAACCAAGGAGAGGTCACATGAAATATTTTCCATCGAGAAAACTGGGCCCTGTGATGAAATACATATCCACCTCACCGAACACAATGTTCTAACAAAAAAGGTATGTCGATGAAGAATAAAAGTGGTCATATCGATATGAATCTTATCAATGCAACTAGGGTATCGATATAATAGGTCAACATCTCTTAGAATATTTACCTCCACCAAAAAACTATCATCGATGAAACTAGGGAGATCTCCAACCAAAATGACCCATCAAGCAAAGAGGGCACATCAAACAATCTTCAAGTGGAAACTTAAGGGGATACATTTCTTCTATGTGTTAAGATCAGTGGCCTAGAAATCCATTGGGCATGGAGTCATTGAGAGAAACATAGAACTAAACCCTTTTTTTATAGAACAAAACATCAAAACTCACCATCTCTAGAATAAAAAAAACTATTCTCGTGCACTTCATGGAAAGAAAAGAAAATTTTTAACCTACTATGTACAAGGAATCATATGTAAAAATTAAACTAATCCATTAACTGGATTGTTGAAGTAGTTGTCCTTCCTGATTAATTTCTTGTTTCTTTCATGCATGTGGGCAACTAGATAGGGAAGAAAACATGAAAAACTTACTACTACTTTCTAGAATGTCTTTCCAATACTGAGAAAAATGAAGCTCTCAAGCATTGGTACACTCTCATCTATGACAAGACTAACTTGTCCCTCTTTGTGATACTCACCCTCATACTCTGAAGTAAACATGACTGGGGGAAGCTTGTTGAATTTTTGTAGAAATAGAGGTGATATAAGGCATCCCCTTGATGGTGTTGGGTCTAAGAGATGAACCTTGACCTCATTGTTGTGCTCTGCAATGATGATATCTTGCTAGTTTGGAAATGACTCCTCTTCTTTTTCTAAAGAAAATATCTCCACCTCTTCATGTTGCTCATGAACCACTTCCATGAGAGATGTTGGTATGGAGTGGATCTCCACATGTTATTGCTACAACTCATGATCTTTTGATGAAAGAGAATTTGACTTAATGTATGTAGATGAGCAAAAAAATCCAGCTCATCCCAAAAAGTTTCCTCTTCATTAGGCTCCTCTTGCTATATTACAATAATATACATAGGTTGAGAGGAAACCTCATGCATATTTGCATACTCTTCTTCAATGACAGATCTATCCTTGTGATCTTCTTTCTCATCCTTCATATCATGAAGGAACTCCTACTGCCAAAATAGTTTGGTTCTTCTTCTTTTAGAAGTAGGCCCTCTAGTTCTTGTCTAGGCTCATCAACCCAGATTTGTTAATCAAGGGAAGGAATAACTTTGTTTTATTCTTCCTCCTTCACTTGAAAGATGGAATCTCATCAAATAAGAGGACTGGATCCTCTTCTTTTTGTTCAATCTTCATCTACAAAGAGGGCTAAATAAATACAACCTTCTAAATATCCTCTTGAACCTCTTTTGTTTCCTCCTTTGGTTTTTCTAGTTCAGGACCATGTGAAAACTCATAAAGAGAAGGGTCTTGTGATGGAGGGGGATTCCTGAAGCTTGTAATGACATATTTAGGGAAAGGGGCTGCCTAGCATTCTAATTCTTATAGTTTGGCTAATAAAATCCTTATTTGTTCATCTTTTGCAGCAACTTGCTTTGCAATTTCTTCCTCAAACTGTCTTTGTTTGGCCTTCATTTCTTCCTCATTTTGCCTTTTCTAGCCTCTAACTATTTCTCCCTTTCTACAATCATCTCAAAGTATTTCTCTTTACAAATTAACATACATAGTTGAAAGATTCGGTGAGCTAGTTCCTCCAACTACATATCAAATCCTTGTCGTCCTCTACTTTAAAGAAATTGTCTAGCCCAACTCCATAATAGGATTTGTAGCTCTTTGTATCTCAACTCATCCATATGTATGGACAGGTCTGGAACTTGATTTAAACCCAAGAAAAGGATAATAAACCTATGGACAAGATCCACAATCGAATCCCTGAGCCCAGTTATATCCATCTTAGCTAAGGATTGAGAAGGGGTGGGAGGGTGGTAAGAAACTGGAACACATTGGTGATTTGATGTTGCAAAGGAATTTGAACCAAATCCAGGTTGAGGCTCAGGCTGATTTTGATAAAAGGAGGGTGTAGGGGTAGAATCTTCATGATATGGAGGGGAATAATACACATTTCAATGAAATGAATCCATACTATAGCTTCATAAGGCTGAAAATTCATAGAAAACTTGGAAAACATGAAAGATTAGAAATAATCTTACACATACCAGCACTAGGATTGTTGAAACCAATAGATTTACACTCTGAGTCACTATGGTTTTTGATGTTACAATAACTCTGAGAGGGGGGTGAATCAGTGGCCTTAAAAATAATTCCAAAAGAGTCAACCAAAAACTGATCTCTTAAATATAATACCCTCAGTTATCTTACATTCATAATTTCAACAAGATGTATGTCATAAATAACTTTAACAAATAAAAACTGCTCTATGAGATTTATTGTTTATCTTTTCTAGAACTTACCAAGTAGAAACAAATAAACTTAAAGTTAACCGACCAATCTAGTTTCAATAATGTACAAGGAAAAATATCAATGCAATGTAACATATACACATTTGACACAAATTTTTAACGTGGAAACCCAATATGGGAAAAACCACCTTGGACCAGTAACCCAAAATATTTTCACTCTTTTGAAGTGAGCTCAGTGAAGGGCCAACCTTGTTTTAACATTATAATACACACTGTTAAGTGCGACCTTGTTAGAGGATTTAAAACCAACATTTTATCTTTTGACCTAGCACTCACTATGTTGTCAAAAAGAAAAACTTTTGCTTCTCTTGAGTATCTCAATGCAATAATGATTGTTAAATCCCACTCTGTTAAGAGATTTTATGAATCAATGGTTAAACTGATTCAGTAAATGATCTGTTCAAAATACAACTTTGATTTGAAAATATTCAGATCTATTATTATTTCTATAATACCTCTCTAATCAATATACACTTCAGTGCCTTTGCTTTCTTTCTTTCTTCTACTCGGTGAATACTTTGTCCTCTACTACTCGGTGTCTACAACATTCCTTTGCTTTATTATTCATCCTGTATGATCACATCTGCATGAAGAATTCTATCTTCACACAAATTATTTTCATCATCCCTCATTTGATAATTAATTCCTCGTCTCTTTATATAGACATGATTAGCCGCTCAATCTCCTTGTTTTTGTTGCATATCTCTTCTTGATCTATAAAACTCACCATGTGTTGCTTTATCCCATAAAGCTCTCCTTTAGTTTTATTTCATAAATCTCTCCTTGATAACTGTGAATAAAAAACTCTTTAAATTTCCTTCCATGCTTTAGTTTAATTGATCATTGAAAATAAAGCAATCAACCAGTTAACCCTAAATTACAGCTCTGCCAGCTAAGCAATTTTATCATTCTTTAACTCTATTTATTCTCGGTCATCATCTTCAGTTATGCTCAGTTATTAACTATAGTTTACTGCGGTGCTTGGTATACACTTACTCAGTAACACTTGCTCGGTATACACTTACTTGGTATACATCGTGAACTGCTTGGTGTTCACTATCACTCAGTGTTTACAGACTTTTTTATATTTTACTGACAACATAACCTTTGTCTCTTCAAATCTTCAAGGTTATGATAATATGTGTATGATAAATCAAACTATATCAAGTTGACATCAATGACAATATAACACATTAACTGATTTAGTGTCTTGCATTCACTTTTATATCTCGGTGATCATCAACTTATCATCTTCAAACATTCAATCAGTTATAGTTCATCAATCTCTCCCCTTGGCATTGATGGAAACATACTATGAAATATGTAGTGTAAAACATGCCATAACATACCAAACTTATTGTTCTATAACCAATTCAAATATATGAATATCGGTAAGCTCTTGTAGCTTAGATTTGATTCTACTGTGTGCTCTCCCTTTCTTCATTCCCATTAATTGATAGGTATAGCAATTTTTTCTTCCCTTTCTTGTAGAATCTTTTCTCCCTTTCTCTAGATTGATATGTAGTGTTAACTCTTTCCAATTCTCTCCCTTTGATGGATGGTTAATTTCATTGAATCTTTCTCTCTATTTTTCTTGACTCTTTCTCACTTTGTTTTGTAGAATCTTCTTTCTCTGATGGATATTTCATTGTCCCTAGTGTACATTTCATTGAATCTTCCTCTCCCTTTGATTGCAATGCTAAAAAAAATATACAGCTCTGTAGTAGCCAACAAAATGTCATTGCAACCCATATCTTAGCTTGCATCAACATGATTAATCATTTGATAATGTGTAGGATTATGCAACCTCAAAGTCATCTTAGTTACAAGTAGACAAGGGACGAACCCCTAGTCTATTCTTTGGGTATTCAAATATATCTTTTGGCAATGGTTTTGTGAAGATGTCTGCTAGTTGGTCTTTGGATTGTACATATTACAGTATCACATGTTTCTTTTTTACTTGTTCCCTCAAGTAATGAAACTTAATAGCTATGTGCTTTGTCTTGGCATGCATCACAGGGTTCTTTGAAATGTTTATAGAACTATTATTATCACAATAGATAATTAGTGGGTCAATAATTTCTTCATTCATACCTTTCAAAAATTTTCTAATCCATGCAATGTTAGAGAAATTTGTAGTAGTAGCTACATATCTTGCTTCTGCAGTTGATTGAGAGATATATCCTTTCTTTTTACTTATCCATGTGACAAGTCTGTCACCCATAAAGCATGCTCCTCTTGTAGTGCTATTTCTATCATCTATGTTTACAGCCCAATCAACATCAATATAAACTTTTAGCTCAAATTTGCCTTCTTTATTTTACCACAAACCAGTCTTTATTATTCTTCAGATATCTCAAAAAAAATTTAACAGTAGTCATGTGTGATTCCTTAGGATTAGCAGAGATTCTTTCAACTATACCAAATGCATGTGCTATATTGGGTCTATTGTGTACAACATACATTATTTTTCCAATCATAGATTTGTATAAGGTCTGATTTACTTCGGTTGTCTTTTATTCCTTTATCAATTTGCATCTGTTTACCATAGGTATTCCAACTAGTTTGGAGTCCTCCATCTTGATTATCTTCATAAATTCTTTGATGTATTTGGATTGTGTGATGTAGATGCCTTCATCCTGTTGTAGAATGTGTAGACCAAGAAAATCATTTATCTCTCCAAACATTGACATTTCAAATTATTTTCTCATTTCATCAGCAAATGACTTGCATAGCATATCATTACTTCCAAATATGATATCATCAACAAATATCTCAGTAATCAAAGTTTTATCATCATTATCTCCTTTCAAATACAGATTACTATTGTCATTTTCTCTAACAAATCCCATACAAATGAAATGAGAGTGAAGTCTTTCATACCATTCTCTCAGTGCTTGTTTCAATCCATACAAGGCTTTGTGTAGTTTACAAACCATGTTTCTCTTGTTAGGATAAAGAAATGCTTAAGGTTGTTCAATGTATACCTCCTCTTGTAGTATTCCATTCAAAAATGCAGATTTAACATCCATTTGGTATACTTTCAATCCTTTAAAAGTAGCATAAGAAAGTATAATTCTTACTCCTTCTAGTCTAACAATGGGTGCAAAGGTTTCGTCATAGTCAATACCTTCTTCTTGTGCATACCCTTTGCATACCAGTCTTGCTTTGTTCCTTATGAATTCGTCATTCTCATTAAGTTTGTTTCTGAAAATCCATTTGGTGCCAATGACATTTTTGTCACTCGGTCTAGGAACTAATGTCCATGGGTAAAAGTACAAATCTATGTTACACTTTTAGAAAGGAAGAGGACCATCACATGCAAAATTGTTAAACTTTAACAATATAAAAGTGACATTTGTGTTTAGAATTTAAAAATAATGTAAACTAATGAAATGTGTAAAATTGGATGTAGTTTATGTTTATAATTTAAAAAATAAAATTGAATAAGAATTGACATGGTTTTTTAATTTTTGAAGTCCATTTTTTAATTGTTGTAAAATGCTGAAAATCGAGGGTCTAGTTCCCACCAATAAAATATATGTAAATAATCTTTTTTTCCTCTAATTTCAGAATATGTTTTAGATGACATGTACAACTAGCGCAAAATAAAAAAAAGAAATAGTGGTTTTCGGTATATATTTTGTCTGTTATAACTATTCAAAGTCAGACTGACCCAAAATTAACAGTTTTTGTCTCTTGCCTAATTTTCTTAGCAAATCTACAACAAATACAAAACAAATTAAATATTCTTGAAGAAGTCTCTCTCCTCTAGTGTTAAATATAAGTTTTAAAATTTTCTGACGTGATTTTTTTTTTTTTTAAATGAGCATATTTTTTAATGTTCAAATACCTACTTTGAGTAATCAAAAGACTATAAAAATAATATGACCATAATCTAGACTCCGAGCTCTACAAAAGGGTATTTTTAAGATTTAAAAAAAAATATATAGGTTTTGTGGATAATAAAGACCCAGAAGTGACGTGTTACCAATTTTTATATTTTTTGTTTATTTGGCTGCCACATGGGATGCCACATAAGTAGTTTCGATCGAAACAGATTCGGCCGAAACAAGTTCGGTTGAAACTAAGGCTGACGAAACATGGTCACATGGATGACCACGAACCTTAAAGCTCATATAAAAAATACTTTTAAAAATAAATTAAAAACAATTATCAATTATTCCAACTAAGAAAATGTTTTTTAATAAAATCAATTTTTTAATTCTATTAAACGTGTATTTTTGAGCGTTAAAGGGCAACTACAAATTAATATTATCAAGGAGGTTTGTATTATTTTCAAGTTTATTTTTTCTTAGTTTTTTGAGATTTTTTTGTGTTTTTAATTAACTCATTGTTCAATATTAAATTATGAACTTATCAATATTATTTTTGATTTTTTATCAAGAGTATATGGTTTTGTGTATGCAGGTGAATTGAAGCTCTCAATTCGAGCAATTAGTGCAATGGAAAATAAAAGGAACAAACCAAGAAAATATGATTAAATAAGGGATGACAAAATGAAAGGTCATACAAAACATAATGAAGATGAACCTGTTGAAGTCCAAGAAGATCTAATTCAAGTAGGGGAATAAATTTGTTGAAAGATATCTTTTGACATAGGAAATTTGATGGAGATGGACAAGGATTCATTTTTAGTCAATTTTCATTTGACGAATTGGTACCTGAAAGAATAATGAAAAATAATGCAAAAAAATATTTGGGATGAATATTTTCAAAATAAAAGTCTGATTGAAAAAGCACATTTATTTGCTAGGTTATTTAGGAAAAAAAATCACTCCTGTTTTGGAGTTGTTAGGTGTTGATAACAAGAAAAACTCAGGAGACAATGTAAATCGAACAATAGTTGAAAATTTTCAAGATGCATTGAATGACATTAACAACTCAAGTCGAGGAGCCAATTTAAGTGTTGCATATAGAGGATTGATGACTACTTTATCTAATAGGAGGTTGACATAGAGAAAATAAGTACATGCAATTTCTAAATTATGAAATGTATCTAGAAGGATTGTTCAAAGATATATCAGGAACAAAAATATGTTAGATGAAAATATTCAAAATAATTATGATAATATTTGTAGACTTCCTTGAAAAGACCAAATTTTTGAAGATGTAAAAAGGCAGGTCATTGAATATTGGACCACTCACTCCCATGTTTATTCCAATAGAAGGGATACTATACATATGAAAGATGAAGAATCCATTATGAATACTGCACATCTAAAAAAAATTATAGATACAACACAAAGTGAATTATTTGAAGCATTCAAGCAAGAATTTTCAGATGTGAAAATATGTCAAAGAATGTTTGAGAGGTTGCTCCCTTACTTTGTACGCATAAATAAGGTATGTAAAACTTTTTGTTTTCAAAATCATGTTGAGTTTCATTTATATTTGGAATCATATAAAAAGGTTATGGCAGTACTTAATTTAGATATGGTCATCCCTGGAAGTACGACACAATTTGTGAAGTTTATTTTATGTAATAAATCAGAAGATTCAAATGAGTTTAAAGTATAACATGTATAAAGAGTGCATGTAGTGATTGTGGAGATTTACATAAATTTCCATTTCAAATTGAGAATATTAATATTGCAACGCTAGTTTTGTGGAAGAGATTTGAATATGAGACATCATGAAATAAGACCAGAGATGAATCCAAGAATATTGTATTAAAGGAGAGTGAATTTCCCTACCTTGAGTTTATGACCAAGTTCTGTACTATAATTTATCCACATATCCAACATTGTCATGGTGCAAGATGCCAAGCTAAAAAAATTTGTGATTCCAAAAATTGTTTTCCACCTGGTTGTATTCTTTAAGTTGTAGATTTCTCTAAGAACTATACATTCTCCCCTCCATCAAATATTCAAGATTAAAATTATCATTCTGACCAAGTTGCAATGTTTGTGCAAGTGACCTACAGACACACACAATTTGATTTGGATGAAGTAGAAACTACCAATCCAAATGAATGCATTATCATAAAGGAGGTTCATTTCTATATTAGCAATGATAAGGTTCATGATAGGAGCTATGTGGCTCATTGTTTTGCAATGTATTTTGAAGATATTGTGAATCACGGGATAAAAGATTTACAACACTGGAATTGGTCTGATAGTTGTGCAGGTAAGTGTACGCACTTTAATTAATTTTCAAATTCTCATTGATTACTTGTTAAATTGTTATGTGATCATAATATTTCATATGTAACAACTTAATCTTGCAGGACAATTTAAACCTACAAAAGCATTTAATTGGCTAGCTATGCAACATGCTAGATGCAATGCTAAGTTTCTATGGAACTTCTTTGAAAATAGACATGAAAAAGGAGAGCATGATGGAGCAAGAGCATGTGTGAAGCGTGCACTTCGCCAACATGAACTTGCAGGTACAAATGGTGTGAATAGTAGTTAAATATATCTATCTAGATGTTTCAAATAGTATAATCTAAACTTAGATGTATTTTCTTTAAACTGATAATTCAGAAATCTACACGTAACATGATAGAGAATTAAAAGAAAATTGTTGAATGGTGTTGAAATCATTTTTCTATTCAGGACACCAAATACAAAAAATGTTATTTTTGGGAAGTGAAAGGTAATTTATAGTTTGTAGGAAAAATTTCAATTAAAATTTAATTTTGTCTTCATCTATGTTATCATAATTGTCGATCTAAATGTGTAAAACTTTCATTTCATATTTGTAATAGATATAGACCAATCTAATCCTTACAATTGTCAAAGGATTGTTGGTCTTAGAAGTTTATATCAATTGATGAGTACCGAACAAAACAAGCCTCTATTGATTCAAGTAAGAGAAAAATCATGTTTCTGTGTTGACTGCACTGAGGACAATCCAATGAGTCAATGTGAGAATATTGCAAATGGATATGCTTTACAATGGGATATTAAAGAGTTAATCAGAATGCCTCCTTATGAAGATGAAGACATTGACATAAACAATCATGATCCTATATATTCAGCTGATTATGAGCGTGTTTCTGATGTAGTTGTTACAAGTGCGTGCACATGTACATGATCTTTTATTTAAATTTAATTTATTGTACTTTTGATTTGAATTTAATATGTAATCTACATGTGTATCTAGGTGATATTTTCATTGTGGTTGTGAATCTTGACAATGCTGAAAGTGTAGATTATTATTTACTAAGATGCACGAAAGCAAAATACAAATTGCCATAAGAAATTGTAGATGGTGATGGAGAGTCATATCGGACTGGTTCAGTTGTTATTGAAGGAACATATTATTAGTAGGTAAAGATAGACATAAATGATGTTCAATTTATTGAATATATGTCTCGTCAAAAATTTCTACATTACACTCACTTGGTTATAGAAACAAAGTTGCAATTTGAGACATTGCAAAAAAGAGGACGTGGCAATTAAAAGTGGAGGTTGCCTATTGAAGAACATGAAATTTTTTTGGAGATAATAAAAACCAGAGAGGATCCAAACTATATGTATCAGGAGCTTTACGATAAAATTATTTTTATAGCTCTCGTATTTTCATATTTTAACTCTATAGTTTGAACTCTTACTTAACGTATTGGATATTGGATATATGTTCTTGAACTCTACATTTTGAACTCTATAGGTATGCATGCTTGGTATATTGTGTATTCTTTTATAATATATATTTTAATGGTTCAATGGATTTAATATATAGCTTTAATGTATGTTGTTATAGATTTATGTGTTAATGTGTATGCTTTGATACCTACCCTTAAGACATCCCATTTTAAATTATTTTAGATTATTTACATGACAAATTGAATAGATTAGTTAATTGTATTTTAATGGTTCAATGAGTTTATTATATATCTTTTATGTATGTTGTTATAGATTTTATGTTTCGATGTGTATGTTTTAATACCTCCCCGTAAGATATCCCCTTTTAAATTACTTTAAATTTCTTACATGACAAATTGAATAGATTAGTTTATTGAATATTAATGGTTCAGTGAGTTTATTATATAGCTTTTATGTATGTTGTTATAGATTTATGTGTTAATGTGTCTATTTTTATACCTCCCCTTAAGACATCCCCTTAATACACTGCCTTTTAAATTATATTAAATTACTTACATGACAAATTGAACATATTATTTTATTGAATATTAATGGTTCAATGAGTTTATTATATAGATTTTATGTATGTTTTTATGGATTTATGTGTTAATGTGTATGTTTTTATACCTCCCCTTAAGACATACCCTTAAGCCATCCCCTTTTTAATTACTTTAAATTACTTACATGATAAGTTGAATAACTTAGTTTATTGAATATTAATGGTTCATTGAGTTTATTATATAGTTTTTATGTATGTTGGTATAGATTTATGTGTTATGTGTATGTTTTTATATCTTCCCTTAAGACATCCCCTAAGAAATTACTTTAAATTACTTACATGACAAATTGAATAGCTTTTTATTGAATATTAATGGTTTAATGAGTTTATTATATAGCTTTTATGTACGTTGTTATAGATTTATGTGTTAATGTGTATGTTTTTATATCTCCCCTTAAGACATCCTCTTTAAAATTACTTTAAATTACTTACATAAAAAATTGAACAACGTAGTTAATTTAATATTAATGGCTCAATGAGTTTATTATATAGCTTTTATGTATGTTGCTATAAATTTATGTTTTGATGTGTATGTTTTTATACCTCCCCTTAAGGCACCCCCTTAATACATCCCCTTAAGACAATTTGAATAGATTAGTAACTTACAAATAAATAACACTAAAATATGAAATAACTCATTCAAATGTATTTAACATACATAAATATATGAAATGACTAAAATGAACATGTATATATGTAATGTCTAAAATATCAAAATAACTCATTCACGTGTAGAACATACATGCATATATGAAATGACAAAAATGAACATGTATGTATGTAATGTCTAAAATATGAAATAACTTATTCACATGTATAAGATATATACATATATGAAATGATGAAAATGAACATGAATATATGTAATGTCTAAGATATGAAATAAAATACCAACATGTAACATGTAAATGTATAGGTCTTAAATAACATGTAGATGAAATGTATACAATATAGATGTGTCTTAAATAACATGTATGTATATGAAATGTCTATAATATATCTGTGAATCATGAAATAGGTAAAATAGCATATGTGCTCAACTATGACCATATCCTGATCCATGACTTGATGATGGTCCACCTCCTCCTAATCTCTGTGTGCAATAAAATAAATATATGTGTCATGTATACACACATCTATAATAAACTAAATACTTATGATCAAAGAAAAGTTAAGTTTAAAAAACCATATAAATTTACTTGTCTGTCATGATGCACAGGATCGCTAGGAGTCTGTAAATCTCCATATCCACGCTCTATATTCTCCAGAATACTCTGGATAACATGTGTATATATATATATATATATTAAAATCAAAATTTTAATTAAAATTATTTATACATTTACATGTGTAAATTATTTAAATACATCAAAATTTAAATAAATATATACCGTAGCAACATGTAATGCTCTCTCGATATCGCTCAATTGTAAATCATTTAAGGACACATCATCGCGATCAATCTGATTGTGTAAGGACACCTCTCAAGGAACAATCTTGTCATCTCTAAGCAAGCTGGTAAAAAGTTGACAAACTAGACATGATAAAGTGGCTTGGGTAGACTGGTGAGGTGCATCTCATCAACTACAATGTGTTGAGGAGTTGTAGGTTGTGTAGGAAGATCCTCTTGTCTCTATGCACACTGAGAACCTGATCTAGTAAACTTGCTAAGAATGGTGGGGATAAATGATGGGACATCCCTGAGAGGAACCCCGTCGATAATCTATAAAGCCTGATATTTGCAAAGTAGATCATTGGATAAATATATGCCCATACAATGCAACTGGTCCAAATTTGATATAGCTGCAACCTCAAAGGGAGATGGTATATCTACTATATGGTATGGATCATCACTAGAGGATGCATCTTGTGTAGGTAGAGGAATCCCAGAATGAGAATGCAACATGTATCTCACTAAACGATCATAAGACATCTCATGAACCTGTACCGCGATACTCACGATACTAGAAAATACATATGTTATGATCCTGTCATCAGGTACACTCTGTCTCGTAGCTATCATTTCAAAACCTTTTGGTATGACCAAAAGGTTTGGGCCCACCTTTTCCCACTTATAACGGGAACTAGGGCATTAGGCCCTCTGAATCTATCTGATAATCTTCCCCTCCCCTGGCTAGCATGATCGACAAAATCTATGTAATAAACATCTTGATGCAAATGAAATTCTGTAAACAATTGTTTGCAGAAATATAGTGGAAGCTCATCCTTATGGGGCCACCTATGATGAGAAACCAACCATTGAGGATATATAAATGCTACAAAAAGGTCATCCTCACACCGAGTAATCATAAAACCTTTGACCTGCGCTCTATCTTGGTAATGAGGAAACATGGTCTTCACCATAGTAGTGGTGACCTCTGAATAAACCTGTCTATACTTCACAGCGCTAGTAACATTGTGAGAGAGATAAGTATAGAATGTATCAATAGATATACTATCATAAGAGTTGTATGATTGAACTGTTTCAATCATACGAACAAGGTCCTCTCTAATGATCTTCACCCTATCCCTATTAGGGAGGGCAGTGGATGACTAGATCCTCTAATCAAGAACCTCAATAGCTCATGTCAATCGAGCTATGGTACTAGCAAATAACTTCTCCCTGCCCTCTCCAGAGACAACAGATCTATGAGAAGAGCGATCACTACCACCCCCTATACACTAGCATCTCCCGAATCTACAGGTGATGTCCCTCTACCCGATGCTATGTGATAGAAAAATAGATCTATATGATCGAAAGTATAAAGAAGAATATATGTCTATATTTCTACACATCTAACTGGTCCAATTCTAATTTAAATATATATTTTTAAACCCATTTGTTACAAATAAATAAACTTGAAAATACTTGAATGTATGTACATTTGAAAGAAAAATGATTTAAAATCATATATACATACATGTGCACATATTTTCTAATAAAAAGAGATTTTGAGTTATGGATCAATTTTGTCTCTAGGTTTACAACTAGCCTAGTTGAATGTAGATTAATGTTTCATGTTTAGGTGTAGGGATCAACTTGGTTTATTTCTCAATTAGGTTTAGGGTTAATTTTTTCATTTTTATCCCATTCATGTTGGTTTTTAGTGTTCTAGTTGAAGGTTAGGGTTCATGTGTTGGGTGAACATGTTAGATTTTATGTTGGTTTCTAGTACATGCTCTAGTTGAAGGTTAGGGTTCATGTTGGTTGAACATGTTATGGTTAATTTCTCAATTGGGTTTAAGAATCTATTTTAAATTAGGTTTACATGTTTAGGTTTCATATATGTTTGTTTAGTGTTAGGGTTTATGTTGGTTAACATGTTCCAGTTTCATGTTAGTTTCTAGCTAATGCCATGTCACATGATAGATAAAATTGATAAAATAAAATACTTGAATACATGTATGTTTGAAAGAAAAATTCAATTTAGCACAGTAAGGTTTATGTTGATTTTTGTTTCAGTTTCATGTGTTGGTTTCATGTTAGGTTTCATGTTAGGGATCAATATGCCCAGGGTTTCATGTTAGGGTTCATGTTAAGGTTTATGTTAAAATTTATGTTTCAGTTTGATGTTAGGGTTCAAGATGTTGGTTTCATATTAGGGTTTCACATGTTAGGGTACAATGTTATGTTTAATACATGAATGTTGCAATACTAATGTTTTCTAATGTCATGTAGTTCATTTTCCTAACATTTTCTATCATTTTGCTAAGGTTTTCTTAGGGTTCATGTTAGGGTTCAATATGATCAGGTTTCATGCTAGGGTTGAATATGGTTAGGGTTTCATGTTAGGGTTCAATATGGTTAAGGTTTCATGTTGGGTTTAATGTTAGATTTTAAGTTGATTTATGTTTCAATTTCATGTTAGGGTTAATTTGTTAGAGTTTATGTTGATTTATGTTTCAATTTCATGTTAGGGTAAATTTGTTAGAGTTTATGTAGATTTATGTTTCATTTTCATGTTGGTTTTATGTTTTGTAACACTTTCCTAATATTTTGAAACATATGTAATAAAACTAAATTAATTAACTAAATAACATTTTCCTAATATAAAATTTTCCTAATGTAACATTTTCCTAATGTTTTGTAATATTTTCCTAATGTTTTGTAACACTTTCAACTATTTTCTAACATTTTCCTAATATTTTCGAACATTTGTAATAAAACCAAATTAATTAAGTAAATAACTAACATATAATCTTAACTGAAAAAAATTAAATCTACATAAAATAATATTTTATATTTTCTAAAATTAAAAATAACAAAATTAAAACAAAAAATATCAAATAATAGTGCAACTACATTAATTTAACTAAAGAAAACTTAAAAACATTTAGAAAAACATAAAAAAAAAAAACCAACCTATTTCTGACCAAAGTACCCCTATTCCACTCCGCAATTATCGAAAGGCACCTAGTGCAAATGAGCCGCTCAAACCAAATTTTGGGGTATATATAGGTTATATGGGTTCCAACTGAAATTGTTTTGGCCAAACCAGTTTTGACTACACCAATTTTGGCCAAAACCCATCTGCCACATCAACGCTACATGGCACCGCGTGTGCACCATGTATGTACGGCTAGACATGTTCTAGCTAAAATAGGTCTGGTCAAAACTATCAAAATGGTCCTCAACTGTGACAGAGCTTTGTACTTTTACCCTAATGTTTTATTCTTCTCAATATGTTCAATCTCTTCATTTATTGCACTAACCCATTCTTGATTCTCAAGTGCAGCATTAACATATTTAGGCTCAACATCACAAATCAAACATCTATTGTTAAGTGACTTACTTCTTGTTCTCATTCCTTCTCTTTTGTCCCCAATGATATGGTCCTGTCGATGGTGTCTTCTAAAATATTTAGGAAGTACAGGTTCATATCTGTGTTCTTCATTTTGATACTCATCTTGATCTTCATTACTCCGTTCAGCATTGTGAGCATTTTTTTGATTCTCAATGTGTGCAGCCTATTGCTCTGTTGCATAGTTCTATCACTCGGGTAAGATGTTAGGTTCTTCTATGTATGAAAATCTGTTGTAATCTTCAGGTTCCTTTCTTCTTTCCTCATCATTTTTCTTAGCAAATTTATATACTTTAACATCTACACTCTCAATGATTTTGTTAGAAGATTTGTTCAAACATTTATAATCTTTGCTTTTAGTAGAATATCCTAGAAATATTCCTTTATCACTTTTAGAGTCAAGTTTCCTATTTATATCATCTCTCAGTACATAACATTGACTTCCAAAGATTCTAAAGTAACTCACATTTGGTGTGTATCCATACCATAGCGCATAAGGTGTCTTATTTGTGTCTTTCTTAAATTGAACTTGGTTCAGTGTATAGACAACAATGCTTACAAATTATCTCCAGAATGTTTGTCTGATTCCTTTTTTCAATCATCACTATTCGAGTACAATCAACAATTGATCTATTTGTCCTTTCAGAAATTCCATTTTGCTATGGTGTTCTCAGTGCAGAAGCATGTCTTGTAAGATCCCATGCTCATTACAAAAGTTAGTGAATTCATCAGAAATAAATTCTCCTTCTCTATCTGATCTTAAACATTTCAATTATTTTCCACTTTTTTTTCAACTTTAGTCTTATATCATTTGAACATCTTAAATTCTTCATATTTATCTTTTAAGAACATGACAGTCATCATCCTAGAATATTCATAAACAAATAGAATCAAGTATCTAATCACGATAATAGCTCTTTGTTCTCATTGGTCCACATAGGTCAGTATGGACTAACTCCAGAATAGCATTAGATGTGTAGGTTTTTCTCTTGAAACTAGACTTTGTCATTTTTCCTATTTGACAATTCTTGCACATAACATGGTCAGGCTTTGAAATAATTGGTAACCATGTTGTCAAAATTCACATGACATAACCTTTTATGCCACAACCAAACGTCTTCATTTATAGCCAATAAATAAGTGGTCTCAATATCATCAAGATATAATAGATTACCTTTTGTTTTTTTACCAGTACTGATCAACTTTCCTTTTCCATTATAGATCATTTCCTTTTTGTTCTCAAATGCAACTCGGTGTCCTATGTTGTTCAGCTATGAAACACTCAATAGATTATAGCTAAGTCCTTTTGCCCAATATGCATTTCACATCTGATCTAATTATTCAATATGATGGTACCTTTTCCTTCAACTAGGCAAGGTGAGTCATTACCCATCCTAACTGATCCACCATTATAATATTCAAAAGTTTCAAACTTTTATTTATCTCTAGTCATGTGATGAGTACAACCACTATCAATAATCCAGACACCATTTTTTATAACTTTAGATATGAGTGTTGCTTCAACATACCTTTCTTATTCATCTAAATCATCCTTCATAGAAACAAATACTACCTCAATATCTTCATCAAACTTACTGTCAGAATTTTCAGCTTTGTTCTCAACCAGGTAACAAGCCTTCTCACCTTTGTCCTTGTAATCTTGGTTATCTCTACTTTAAGAGTGTTGATTGTTTTTGTAGTCTCGGTCATCACTTTTGTCATACTTCTTTTCATAAGATCTCTCACTATTTCTTTCATCCCTTCTCTTGTTAAGGCATCTAGCAGCAAAATGTCCAATTTATTTGCAATTAAAATAGACCAATGGTAATTTACCTTTATATCTTCCTTTACCTCTATGTAATCTCCTAGCCATTAGTGCTTGAATTTAATGTTCATCACTATCACTATCACTATCATTTCTCATAGTGTGTTTGTTACTAGATTTTCTTATTTTCATAGAAGACTTGAATGAAGACTCAATAGTAGGTAAGACACTATTGTCATAGTTATTCATCTCAAATGAAATAAGTATACCAATCAAACTATCAAGAGTAACATTGTTATTTGCTACTACTCTCATTTATTGAATTGTAGATACTCTAATAGCATAAACATGTAGTAAGGTTCTCAGAATTTTACTGACAACTATTTCTTCTTCAAGTACTCCTCCTACTCCACATATAGCATTAAAAAATTCTTTGATTCTGTCACTATATTGAGTGATCTTCTCTCCTTATTTCATTCTCAGGACATAAAACTTTCCACTTAGGCTTTTAGCTTTAGCTCTCAGCACATTGGTATCTCCTCCATATACTAGCTTGAGTTTGTCCCACATTTGATTTGCAGAGGTGGATGATTTCACATATTCAAATTCAACATCGGTTAGTGAAGAAACAAGTTCTATCATCATATAATTGTGCTCATGTTTCTCTCTCAATTAATCAACAGTCAGAGGTCCGGTAGGTGCAACATATTAAATATCCAAGTGTTGTGTAACATCATTTCCAGTACTAGATAGATGAAGCCTTATCCTTCTTTTCCATTATGAAAATTTGTCCTTGTTCAACTTAGGCACATCCATTTTACTCATCTTGTGATTTGTAGCTTAAGTGCCTTTAAACTTTTCTTCCAAGCACCAAAGCTCTGATACCAATTTTTAGAATAACTCTGAGAGGGTGAGGAGTGGGGGGGGAATTAGTAGCCTTAAAAATAATTCCAAAAGATCCAACCAAAAACTTATCTCTTAAATATAATACCCTCAGTTATCTTACATTCCCAATTTCAACAAGATGTATGCCATAAATAACTTTAACAAATATAAACTGCTGGGTGAGATATACTATTTCTCTATTCTAGACTTTACTGAGCAGTGGCAAATAAACTTAGAGTTAATAGATCAATCTAGTTTCAATATTGTGTAAATAAAAATATCAATGCAATGAAAAATATACACATCTAACACATATATTTTTAATGTGGAAACCCAATATAGGAAAAACCACCTGGGACCGGTAACCCAAAATATTTTCACTCTTCTTAAGTGAGCTCGGTGAAGAGCCAACCCTGTTAAAGGTTACAATACACACTGTTATGTGCGACCCTGTTAGAGGATTTAAAGCCAACTATTTATCTTTTGACCTAGCACTCACTATGCTATCAACAAGAAAACCTTTTGATACTCTTGAGTATCTCAATACAATAAAGATTGTTAAATCCCACTCGGTTAAGAGATATTTTGAATCAATGGTTAAACTGATACAACAAATGATTTGTTCAAAATAAAACTTTGATTTGTAACCATTCAGATCTATTGTTAGTTCTATAATACCTCTTTGATAAATATACACTTCAGTTCCCTTGTTTTCTTTCTTTCTTCTCCTCGGTTAATGCTCTGTCCTCTATTGCTCAGTGTCTTCAGAATTCCTTGGCTCTGTTCTTCAGCCGGTATGATCATATCTGCATTAAGAATTCTATCTTCACACAAATTATTTTCAGCATCCCTCATTTTATAATGAATTCCTTGTCTCATTTTATAGACATGATTAGCCTCCCAATCTCCTTCTTTTTATCACATATCTCTTCTTGACCCCTCAAACTCTCCATGTGTTGCTTATCCCGTAAAGCTCTCCTTTAGTTTTATTCCGTAAATCTCTCCTTAATAACTGTGAATAAAATATGCTTCCATGCTTTAGATTAACTGATCATTGAAAATAAAGCAATCAATCTATCAACCCTAAATTGCAGCTCTGTCGGCTAAGAAATTCTGTCATTCTTTAACTCTAGTTATGATTGGTTATTAACTCTAGTTTATTGCAGTGCTCGGTATACACTTGCTTGGTATACACTATGAACCACTCAGTGTTCAATGTCACTCGGTGTATAGAAATTTTTTATATTCTACAGACAACATAAACTTTGTCTTTTCAAATCTTCAAGATTATTATAATATGTGTATGAACAATCAAACTATATCAAGTTGACATCAATGAAAATATAATACATTTACTGATTTAATGTCTTGCATCTCAGTGATCATCAACTTATCATATTCAAACATTCAATTAGTTATAGTTCATCGGTTTGATTGGGATGCCTCGAAAGGCTAATGACACTGAGAATAACATCCAATTTCTTAGTATATGAAACTTTATTTTTGTCCACTAGGGATGTCTTAAATTTGTTTTGAATCTTTAAATGCTTGTCCCACTCGGCATGCCAAAAATTATTTTTCACAAAAGTTTGCACCCTTATTTAGGTGATGGTTAGTGACCTAAAAAACCTTGTGAAATATGGAAATAATCTCTCAATGTGGGACTTGATTAACGATATTGAATCTTCAGAGAAAGCCAACTTCCTTTACAATTAGGGTGCACGTAGAATCTAGTGACTCGAGAAGGGGGAAGGGAAGATGAATTGTATGAAAGGGAAAAGTGATGACGCACCAAATTAAATGTTTTGATTTCCTCCTAATCATGACTGCACTTGAATTCAATAGAATCATTTAACTACACTACCCAAATTTCTATCAACCTCAATCTAATCTGAAGCCAAAAAATTGAATTCAATCCTACGAGGAATACAACATTCACTGAATAGGATTAACTAATCAAGTTTACACAACAAGGAAGACTTTAAATGATGAAATACATCAAAATATACAAGTAAAAGATAGGACTTGCACAAAATATCTACTCTTTAGGATAGGTAAAATAATAATTTCATTGAAATTAGGCAAGACAAAACTACATTTAAGAAGAGAAAACTTTGTAAGACAACTAGGGAGAAGATCTTGAAAATATTTATAAACTTTTCTCTTATAGATCAGAGTTCAGACATAACTTTAATTAACAATTGAAGCTCAAAACCTAACTAGGGTTAGGTCACAAAAGGACAGATAAGAAGAAATCTGATCTCATTCAAGTTAAGAACCCAAAAAGTAATAAGAGAGGAATAATGAATGCCCCTATAACAAAAGAGTAATCTAGTCCCCTGCCAGTACAAGATAACCAAATCTATGTTAGTATAGAACAAGGCTCGAGGCTATCTGCAACCAATAAATGAGCATGGGGAAGCGAGATGAATCGACCATAAGCATGTAATGGCGTCGTTGCAAGGTCAAAATGTCGCTGGATGCAGTGGAGAACAATCAAAGCTCTTTCACTTTTCTACTCTTTATCCTTGAGAAACTCCTCTATCGCTTCCTACCTCTATCACATTAGCAGTCATGGCTATTGATTAGACGGTATCATGTTTCATCGACCTGACCTATTGAAGAAATAGATCAATTTGATGGAGCATTTGAGGTGCTCATCGATTTCATGAGTTATGTCGACAAAACCCGCAAAAACTTCACCAAAAATATAATCATGCCGATAGAAGTGCCAATTTGATAAAACACAAAGCCGCTTGATAGAACATTGAATCCCATCAAAATATTAGATGGGTGAAAGGAAGGGAAGTCTCAATGAAATTTACCCCCACAAAAGATACAAACTCTACCAAAAACAACACTTCGATCAAACAAGATAAAGGCTTCATCGAAAAAAAAAAAACTTATTAACGGAGGAGAGCAAGTCAAACAAACCCCTAAGTGCCCCATTGACCACAAAATTTCATCAAAACACATGTTGATTAAACCGAGGAGAGGTCACATGAAATCTTTTCCATCAAGAAAATTGGGCCCTTCGATGAAATACATAGCCACCTTACCAAACACAAATTTCTACTAAAATAGGCATGTCGATGAAGCAGAAGAGTGGTCCTATCGATATCCATCTTATTGATGAAACTGGGGCATCAATAAAATAGGGCAACATCTCTTCGAACATAGACCTCCGCCGAAAAACTGTCATCAATTAAAATGGAGAAGCTCCATCCAAAAAGGCCCATCGAACAAAGGGGGCACATCGAACAATCTTCAAGCAGCCTTATCGACCATAAAACTTCATCGAAACCCATGTCGATAAACCACAAGAAGATACATCGAAAACGGATCCCGTCGTGGAAATAGGGACTTTGATGAAAGAAAGAAACCTTTCTTAGATCACCCAACTATACCGAAAAGATATGTCAATGAAGGAAACAAGAGCTATGTCGACATCAGCCTTATTGATTGAAGAAATCACATCGATGAAACATAAAAACACTCTGCTGAAGTCCCACACAAGCTCCACCGAAAAAGGGCTTATCGGTGAGACTCAATTACTGTTCTGCCAGTGACAATTGAAGGATGATCATTTTGGATATGTCTTGCAAAAATCATCACATATCGCTGCTACCCAGACTGTCTATCGGCAAAGCTTCTGACCTATTGTGTCGATATTTGATACTGAAGTCCGATGAACATTGATTGCAATTCCAGGGAAACCACGGACCTACTACCAAAATCAAGCCTTAGACCCTCAAAGGAGCTCTGTATGTCAATTTCAGTGAAACATGAGGAATGTTTCACTGAAATCCATGTCCAACTGATGTTTTCTTCACTAATTTGGCTCTTTAAGCTCTACTCAACTGGATCTAAGTGATGGCAATATGGTCTAAGGATCTGATGGGATAGAAAAGTCAACAGGTACCACCATGTCCACAGTAAGCTCACTGGTCCTTTTTATTATCTACTCATGATGTTCACGTTTATTACTAGTGATATTAATGGCTTTTGTCCATGACAAAAATACTGTAATTGCATATCTAAATGTATATTTTTTTAGAAGATGAAAACCGAATTTAGTTTCATTTTCTCGAAATAATTCAAATGAAATTGTCATCACATTATATTACTGGTAATATGTTTATCTTTCATGCGGGACCAAATGCTCGACTCACCTTCCCGTTCCAACGCATTCTGGCTATTCTTGAGTCATTGATTGAGAGCGAGAAGGCATTGAGCTGACATTATCCTCAAGCTTAGAAAAATGTATAATGGTCAAATTGCGTGAATGATGGAATCAATTGTGGTTATGACGGAAAGGGTTCTGTGTGGTGCAGAATCCTCCATGTAGAATATATGATGACTGTATAAGTATCATTAACGTGAGGTATAACAACAACGATTTGATGAAAATAAATCCTATTCAAAATTTCAAGTACTTCTCACATAGTGTGTGTGGAAGGAGCTCAAAATTAACAACTAACATACAACCAAGTGTGGTAGTATTCAAGCTTTAAAAGTTCTATGACTCCATAAAACTAAGAGTCATGAGGACTATTCAAAATACTCTAGGATAATTGCAGAAAAGATTGGAAGTGTGATCAATCATTAAAGAATCTCTTCTAAACTCTACCATTTTCTTCATTTTTAAGTGTTAAAAAAATCCTATTTTCAACTTAATATAATGAAATATTTGGCAACAGTGTGAATCATAATCATAATAATCATTTTAATTATTTGGCTAGCTCTATTGACTTGTGAATGACAAGATGTATATGCTATAACTTAGAAGGTGGAAAATTCAACCTAAAAAACCTCATTAAGAATTTGTTGAAGAATAAAATTTAACTAAAAGCTAATTTAAACCAAACTAGCAAAGGTGACCCAAGTCTACTGGTTGATTTTTGAATGGTTGATTTTTGAAGGCAATACTTTCTTGAAGAGAAAAGTATTCTTGAAAGTATTTAAGAAAGGTTTTTAATTTTTTTTAACATTAACATAATCTAAGAGATCATTTTTTTATTTGAATGAGGAAAAAGTGATGTTAACATAACATCGATATTACTAGCAACATAAAGAGACTTTGAGTTGATGATGTTCCATCTTTCGATGTAAAAGTGAAGAGGGAGTTGTAGAGAAAAGTGTATGAACTAGAGGTTAGTAAATGATAAAGTAGACGTACAAGGTACATTACGTCATTCTTCAAATTTTATCTCGAACAAACATATGTCTTAGTTTCAGTTGTGATGTTGTCGCCTCCCAATTTATATTGGGTTGATGCCTCTTGATTTGTAGCCTTTTGATTCGTATTGGGTTAATGCCCTAATCGATGTATTGATGAGGGGATTGTAGTCTCCTAAAGGTTGGCGCATTCTTAACTAACTGTAATCATTGGTTTTGATTGACAATAGATCCAAGCAGCTTGCTTACGATGGTTTTTTCCTTTTAGAGTTTCCACATAATATCTAATGTTATGGTTATTGTGTTCTTTTTTTGCATTTATTGATATGTTAGCTAATAGACCTAATAACCTAGTAAATGTTAGATTTGAATTTCTACTTTTTGATGATATACTGATCAACTCCCTATTAGTATATTGGTGTGTTTGAGAATTACTATTGTCTAAATTTTAGACATAAAATATTTCACTACAATTTAGAACTAATTACTATGTAGAGCTTGATTGTGTTTTAGCACTAAATGATTAAAGATCAACTGTTAATTATATTTTTTTTTATAAAACTAAAGTTTAATTTAAAGAATTAAAAAAATATTGCGTCCTAAATACATTTATAAATTTGTTCCAGTAAAAAACTGCCCCTTTCTTATTTTTTGTTTTGAACTACTGATAACGAGGGCGCTTGCATTTCTCTTAAGTATTATTTTAACTTTTATAATATGGAAGCAAGATATTTTGCACTTTGAATAGAGAAACCTAGCGACTGAAAAAGTGTCGTCGAGCTAAAGTAAATGGATTGAAAAGTCTTTTATGAGCCAATGATTTCAAATGTATTAAAAACCAAAGTGTTGAATAACCCAGTTAAGTGTTTGTTACCATATACAACTACAACACGGCACGATTCAAAACAAAACAAGATTTCATAACATCTCATCTACAATTATTGCCAATCAGACTTTTAAGATAGAACAGACGTATGAATGGAAATATATCAATCCTAGTCATGTTTATCAAAGTGAACATGTTTGATGAAAATGAACTTGAATTAGTATATTTTGTTACGTTTGCCACTCAAACTTTTGAGATATTCGACGTCTATCAGTCAACTCTTTTGAGCTGAAAAATATACTTGGATATCCTTTTGAACACAAATGTGAAAGAATAGAAAGTCTACGATTTTTTTGATGAGCACGAAATTGCAAGTTATTTGAACACGTAATCGGGAACGATATAATGGAATTCGCAAGAGGCTATTGTTTTTCATAGAAGAGTAATAAGGATATAATGGAATTAGCAAGAGGCAATCGTTTTTCATAGAAGAGTAATAGATAATTCTAATGGTGTAATTTCTATTTTGTTGTCTAATTTCATTAGAAAGCGTACTCCAACTAATTGGGAAAGTAAAAAGAAATCATACCAGTTTAAAGTAGAGATAGTAATATAGAGCGACTATTCGCACTCCCTTGATTTATAATTCCATTTCTATTTGTCTAGTTTTAGTTTAGTAGAAAAGTTATTATCTTTTTATTTAAGTGATGATAATTTTAGTGAACATATTCTTGTAAGTTTTTTTTTTAATTATTATAATTATTATTATTATAGGTGAGTTTAATATTTAATTTGTATTATTAAATTATTTTTTTTATAGATGAAGATATATGTAGGGCTATCATATTGTCTACGTTAAGAATGGAAAGAGTAAACTGAATTATGACAAAAAAAAAATGTGAATATTGATGATTAAAAGAAATATTTTAATTTTTGAAATTATAAAAATAAAAGGTTTATTTTTAGTTTTTTGAATAATAGTTGTTTATTGACATTTTACTCTTAACATGCAAAACTTATTAAGAGGGAAAACTTAACATTTCAAAGAGAATATAGAATAATGTAATTTGTATTATTAATTTTAAAATATGAAAATAATAATCACAACATATTCTAAATATTATTATAGTAATAAACAATGTTTTGTCAAATTATGTAAGAACATTAGAACTACAAACTAATCTTTTAGCCTATAAAGCTTTTATATAACTGATAAAAATACTCACTATTAGGTTTCAATATGTAGTCTCAAAGGTAAGACATCAAAAAAGATAAAAATGGAAGCATCATTTTTTTATTTTTTAATATTGCAGTAGGAATAATGCTTTCTTGAGACTCGTTAGAATTTCAAATCCCTCAAACAATCAAGAGTTTGTTGCTAATATATATCTTAAGTGAAACCACTTAAAATAAATTGTAAATATATTACGAAGGTGCCATCTAAATCAATTGATCATTTTATGTTGGACATAACTTCTATCCCTTCAATATGGAAGTGCTCAAAAACATATATATTTTCTTGAATTTAATAAATATCATAATTGTTTGATACAAAGACTAATCAAAACTCAATTTATATTCAAACTACACAAATTGTTTTATGATAGTGTAAGTAGTATAGGTTTTTAAGTTAGAAATACATTTAACAATATACATTACACAATCATTACAAAAAGAGTTGAATATGGTGATGTTCTCTTTATGCTATAATATTAATGCTTCATGACACGTATTTCATTAGTTCATGTTATCAAACACTTTATGTGTCTCCACCAAACTTTGTACATACATACATACACATAAGCTTAAAAGAGACTATATTTAATATGAGAAAAATAATATTTATATATTTTTAGTATATTATTATTATTATTATTATTATTATTATTATTATTATTATTATTATTATTATTATTATTATTTTAATTTTAATTTTTTTAAATTTGATCAGTAAAAGGCCATAGCCAAAAAAACTTATTAATATATAAATTGAAAATTACACAGTCTCCATTCACTATGGGCACTGGTACGAAAGAATGGAGAAGAAAACCTCCAATCTAGCCCAGGATCGAGGTCCAGATCATTATAATTACATTTACTTATGAAGGGATTCCCTCATTTACAAAAAATAGATCTATCCAATTTTATTTTGTAGACATATATGTGTACATTATGTTACCATCTACATCTTACAAACTTCGATATCCTGATGGTTTATTGAAGTCCCTGTCCTAATCAAGCCCTTTTGATATAAAGGATCTCCATTTTCTCTGCTAACACCATTAATGACCTTTGGATCATGTCTTTACCATATTTTAAGCTGCTTTATCCATATCTATTCTTGCACACTGTAACTATAGATGAAATCCTGACATATCTCATATGTTAGCCTTTATAAATATCGTTAACCTCTATTACAAGACTCTATTGCTTCTAAGGAAGAAGGTTAGTCCAAATTCATAAGTTCATTCCACATACCAATGTTGTATTGTATTATCCTCCTATTCATGAAGACATAAACATAACTTTATCCTATGATACATACTACATTTCTATGAACATCACTTACCTGCTAAAGATTCCCATTGAGGTCTATGTATTTCTGAATATACCCAGTTTAAAAGTAGATGTACATTGTGTGTGAATATATATACTAAACTGCATTGATCTTTTCAATCCCAAGGAAACGTTAAGAAATTAATATATTCCCTATGTTTTTATCTCGTTATAAAATAAATCCTGGGTGTTTTTCAAAAAATCACATGGCATACGAGATAATCATATCATACATCACTATTAGTTTCTCATAAATCTAAATTCTTTCCTAAGTTTTCCTGAATATACTACCTTGTTTGTTTGCCTTTAATTTATGAATTTTACTTATCATATTCATAAACTAAATGATTGCTTTTCTAGCATATCCCAGAGTATTCATAAACTACTAACTACCCCTAAGTGCTTCTTTATACACAATTGATTTTTCTTTACACATACATATTCTATAATTTGTAAAGGAAAATTAGAGTTTTACACAGGAAATATTAATCTATATTTATTCAGGAAAAGTACTCATAAATTCAAACAGTCACTGTTATCTCATCTCTATTTTGGCTTTCTTGATAATACATTTCAGATTTTTAATCTTTCACTATGCACACCTACTATTATGCTACATGCTAGTGTATATATACATAAATAAAAGTATACAAATATATATATCTATATATATTCCTATATAAACATATATACATTTATATCTTTATTTATACATATATATGTTCCTATATGTGATTACCTCTACTAATTAGATCCATAGATCCTTATCTGTATTCCTAACATGTACTGTATAAAAGTCAAAATGAAACTAATACAACTAAGACAACTAAGACAAGGTTTCATCATGATATCTAACTTGAAGTCCACACATAGTGATATATTTAGACTTCAAGATTAGAGATTACCATGATTCCCCTGTCTAAAGCTTCCTTTTTCTTTGCTACCATATTTCGGTTCCTCATAAACAATTCTTTTCTTATAGTCTCCATATCTTTTATGATTCAGTACTTTGATGTCAAGTGTTATATTTACCTTGCATTTGTGCTATCTATATTTCTGTGGTTATTGAAAAGAGAATAAAATTCTATGTTGTTAGAGTAGTTTCTACCTCTGTTTCAAATCTACACGATTCTACTACATATATATTCCTGAGATTCGCTTATGTTTATCAGTCCTACTATTTCTTTATTGGTTATTAGTACAAAGTTTGAATTATATTCTATTTCTTCCCTCGTAGATATTTTCCTCAGTTGTATTATTAATAATTCATATCCCATCTTTGAATTAGTTTTTTTCTTATCCATAAGTTAGAAAAGGTATCACTGCTCTCATCATATTTCCAAATTCACAAGAATATATCAATGCATGTACCAATGCTTACCAAAACACACACACACACACACACATACATATATATAAATTCACCTTTGAAAATGTGTATTTGTATATGTGTATATGTCAGCTTTTATCTATA
>MU223791.1:966745-980507 GCA_018584345.1 Thuja plicata
GTATGTTTTTTCGACTTTTGATTTTCTAGTAAGAAGATTTCTATCATATATTGTTCATATTGAAATATTACCATACTTTTCACAGTATCCTTATTTTATGTACATCTATTCAATATATAAGTCTTCATCCTAACCTATCTTATCCTTCGCTATAATGTTTAAAAGGAATATAACTAAGAGTATTTTCAGTTTTATATTCCTCTTTATGCTATTTAAACCAAAAAACCTTTGTATACTGTTCTTGATGCCTCATTCTACTTGCTTGATGATCATTATTTCATCATTTGTTTCCTCCTCATGCCCATGTCCAACATTGGCTTTAGGGGTTCTACTCAGCCATCCTTTTTTCATGAAGACTGATGGGTTGTTCTGTATTTGCTCCATTTCAAGCTGCTTGATCATTGGTGGAATACTAAATCCTTCTGCCTCAAAATAATGTATAAGCCATTTCAGCTCCTCTACCTTCCTGACAGGTTTCTACTTTTTTAAAAAGTGGATATTTCTTTTGACCTCTTCTCAGTTATTAACAAATATTTCCATATCCTTAAACATTAAGCATGGTCTGCGCTTTACCCTCCCGCCATGTTCCAAAATCCCTATAGTTTCTTTCATGTAATCCTCTAGGAATGGGACCATTTGATGATTGCCTACATCATTATTCCTTAGTCCTTGTCATTACCTTTTAAAATCAGCAGTTATGCTTTGTTTATTCTAAATACCCATGTATAAAGTTGTGATGCTTACAATTGTCATTTATAATGGGAAAATACAACCATTTATAACTTCCTGCCTATATTAAACATATCCATATATAAATATGCAATAATGTCTCATATTAAGACATACATACATTCAATATATTCATTAAATCATAATTGGTTATTCCTTTTCCATTATAAATGCAATTTTTTGTTTCTGGAGTGACAGCTTAACAGTTTTCGCCATAAAAAATTTATTATTACTCTTCTTCATACATTTCATCACAGTGAATAAACAATCCAACTTCATCCTCTATTACAAATTTGTCAAACTATTCACAGTCTCTATTAATTTAGATATGCATGAAGGTAAACAAAAAACTTAGATTTCTCATTATGGCTGGCAGCTCTACAATGTACCTATTCTTATCCTCAACCATCATTATTGGGAAGGTTTGAATGCTGCTATTAATTCCCCTGTAATGTTGATAATCTCTTGGTCGAGGGATTGTCAAGTCATCTCTGATGCTCGCAATTACCTTCCCAGGATCAACCAAATATTTCCTCTTAAAAAACTTTCTACACAGTCTTCCAGTATCCCTTATATCAGCATCTGCATGTAGAGCTGAGGCAATAAACATTGCAGGAATGTCTGATTTTACCCTGTAACTATTATCATTTTTGATGTATTCACTACCTAGAATAATATATAGCACTCTGACAGTTATATCATAAATAACAATCATCATCTTTTTAATTCTTTTAAGAGTTATCTTCCCATCGAAGGCCAGCTGCATTTTAGTGCATCTCAATTTTATTGATGTAGCCATTAGCCTTCTTACTTGCTAGCCTTATCTCATATTGATACTTCTCTTCCTTATATAACCATTCTAAATATTATTCCTTTTAATGGCCATTGCATAAATGAAGCGATTGATCTTTTACATTCCTCTCTTAACATATGCACTTTAATATTTTATTTAGGTTATTCCTAATTCTCACTAGAGGATAGAAGTATCTTTATGCCTACGCTACCTTAATATATTTTATTTATATTAATGATTCAGCTATTATTATCCTTAAGTATTTACTTCCATATTGGGTCTATATTCTATATATATTTTTCTTAAATATTTCTCTATACTTATAGGTTCATACCATTCATGATGTCTTCATTCCTTCCCTCCACCCCTCTATTAGCTAAAAGATCAGTTCTTTGATTACCTTCTCTATAGGTATGATTAATAGTATATTGTGTGAATAATGTTAATATATTTAAATCCCTCTCAACCAATCCATGACGTTTCCAATTTTGTGTTCTACCTACTCAGATGGCATTAATAACCAGTGATGAGTCACCTTCTATCTCTATTCTATCTAGATTCAACCTTTTGCACATCAACAATCCTTCTATTAAGGCACTCCCTTCAGCCTCATTATTGGTTTCCAATCCTAAGAAAGCTGATTTGGAAGCAATCAATTTTCCTAACTCATCATGAATGCAACATCCCACCCCTGCTCTACCTGGGTTTCCTTTTGAGGCCCCATCAAATTTTAGTTTAAACCATCCTTCCGTGGGTGGCTTCCATGTGCAGTTGCATCTTAAAGCTTCCTTATCCACATTACTTTGGCCTATAAAAGGAGGAATATTTAATCCATACCATAGTTTATGTATTTTTTCATCATAGTGTGAAAAAACCATATCTTTTCTACCATTCATATTTTGATAGTTCACTACGTCTACTATACTTGTTTCTATTTTATTTAGTAATTGATCTATGTATATTTTTTAATCTTTAAATATCCTTCTATTCCTCTCCTTCCATAATTCCCATATCATTATTGAAGGTGCTATAGTCCATATCTTCCCATACAAGCCAGAGTCCACTCTTATTGGCCAGGATGTGATAATATCCACCAACTTATTAGGTAATGCAGTTTTCCATCCTAAATTATTGGCTAGCCATGTCCAGCACTTGTAAGAGTAATCACAATTGGTAAAAATATGATCTATAGAGTCACTATCCTTCCCACAAAAAAACACACCTCGATGGTCCATTATACCCTATTTTTTGAAACCATTCAGCAGTCAAAATCCTCTACTAAATAGCAGCCAAAGTGAACATTCTAGCCTTGGGCATACATTGTTTTCTCTAACATAGATCTATAGGTAAATTTGTCTGGGTTTTTTCAACTTTATTCAAAGAATTATAACCGCATTTTGTGCTATATTCCCCAATTTTGGATTTAGCCCATATAATCCTATCAGGATCCATTGATGGATTAATTTTCCTATTCTTAATAGCTTGTTCCACTTTAATCTTAAAAGTTTTAGATATTCCAAGGTTGTTGATGGATTTCCACTTCCAACCTAAGGCTGGGTTGTTATCAATTAACTCTATGTAATCCTTTACATATATACCTCTTTCTTGTTTAACCTATTCTATTTCTAGGTCATCATTAAGAATAGTGTTAAGAGATTGGCATGCATTCAACGAATCCTCCCAAAATAATGCCTTGCCACCATTCCCAATATCCCATGTAACATTATCTGTAATAACACTCTGGCATTCCAGTATGAAATTCCAGATCCTTGATCCTTTGGGAGGACAGTAATGTCTGAAAATCCTCAATGGATCCCTTCCATCTAAGTATTTGTATCTAAGAATTTTGACCCACTTTGCCTCTGAATCTTTGTACATTTTCCAAACTAGTTTAGCTCATAGAGCCATGTTTTGTTGTTTGATGTTCTTTATATTCAACCCTCCTCATCTAAAGGTTTGCATATTTTATCCCACACAATTAAAGCTAACCTCTTTTTGTCATTTGATCCTTGCCAAAAAAAATTTTTAAATTTTTTATTAATATCCTTTTCTATTCCTCTCGACATACTAAGACACATCATCTGATAAATAGGTATAGCTGAGAGTACAAATTTGATCATGGTAATTTTCCTAGCACTTTTTAACCATTTTCCTTTCCATGATTCATCTTTTTTATCAATATTTTCTAATACCTTACTGCATAAGTTAGTTGATCTGTTACCCTTATCCAAGGGAAACACAAATATTTGCAAGGAAATTCACCTATTTTATATTCTAGAATCCTACATATTCTTTGTTGGTCATCTCTAGAGGTGTTTAAAAAATATATTTCAGATTTCTCTCTATTTATTTTCTGCCCCGATGCAATTGACTAAAGATTTAGTACATTCCTAATTTCTCTAGCTTCCATAACATTAGCCTAACCAAAGAGGAGGTTCTCATCAACAAATTGTTTTTAGGGTGGATGCCTCCATTTCCTCAGTTATATTTATATCACTTATCAAGTTCTCATTCTTTTCTTTGGTTAGTGATCTACCTAGGGATTCTTCCATAATGACAAAGAGAAAGGGGAATAGGGGATCACCTTGTCTAATACCCTGAGTAATATTAAAAAAACTAGTAGGATTACCATTCACCATGATAGACATTTTTGGCCTTGAAATGCACTCAAATATTAAGTTAATCCACTATCTAGAGAAACCAAAGGATTCTAGACATTTGCACAAAAATCTCCAATATACCTTATCATAAGCTTTCCTAATATCAAGTTTTATAAGCATGCTTGGGTTATGGTTATGTTGGATAGTATGTATGACTTCTTGAGCTATAATCACTTTATCTAGTATAGACCTCCCAAGAATAAAACTAGATTGTTCCTTTGAAATAAGCATAGGCAGGAACATTTTAAGCCTGTTTGCCAAGGTTTTAGTCAATAGTTTATATATTGTATTACACAATGATATAGGTCTGTAATCATCTAGACTTCCTGGATTAATTTTTTTTGGTACCAATGCTATAAAGGTATTATTTATCTCTTGGAGAATCCTGCTTGAATATATTATGCCCTCTAATGCCGATATGACCTCATCCCTTATGAAGTTCCGACATCATTTATAGAAGAAATTTGGAAACCCATCAGGTCCAGGGTACTTGTCAGGGTGTATTTGTTTCAAAGCACTTTCAACTTCATCTTTGGTGAATTTAGCATTGAGTATTTTGTTATGCTCTTTAGTAATGATGCTGGGTATATTTTTTAGAATCTCAGATTGGGCTATTCTGTTCGATCCTTCCAAATTATTAAACATTCCTTCAAAGTATCTAACTGTCTCCTCCACAATACTCTCTAGATTTGTGAGCATGGTCCCATTATCTTTCTTAATAATTGTGATCTTGTTAAAGTTTCATTTGGCTTCAGAGCTGTTATGAAAGAATTTGGTAGTTTTGTCTCCTTCGTTTAACCATACTTCCCTAGATCTTTATTTCTAGTATGATTCCTCTTTCGTCAATATATCCTCATACTTGCTTAAAAGTTTTTTATCCTTATTATATGTCTCTATATTCATCCCATCTCTAAGGATAACCTAATTTAATTCTTTTATGTCTTTTTCTATTCTTTTCTTTTTTTCAAATATATTTCCAAAATGAGCTTTGTTACATTCTATTAATCTATGTTTTAGGTGTTTCAGTTTTACATTTAGAATAAAGGTTTTATATCCCTTAAAAAAAAATTCTTTCCACCATTCCTCTATTTTGAGCATGCACTCTTCATCTTTAAGCCACATTTTTAAAATTTTGAATGGATTCTTTTTAGGTATTGAATCTTCTTATAATTCCAATTTAATTGTATAATGATCAGATCTTGAATGTGCAACAATATTAGCTTTAATATTTACTTTTAAATTTGTTAGGTCCCCAATATGAAGAAATATGTCTAGTTTCTCAATGATTAGTTCAAAGTTATTTCTCTTATTCGACCAAGTATATGTGCCATTGTTTAAGGGAATATCCATTGCATTGATCATTTGTATCCATTATTTAAATTCTATCATTGTTTGAGTAATACCCTTGGAGCCCCCCAATTTCTCTCTTATATCTAAGATTCAGTTAAAGTCCCCTGCTACAAAATTTTCATATTTGGGTAGTTTTGAATGAAAGTATTAATTTCCTACCATACTATTCTTTTCTCATGAAGGAACTTTGGTCGATGTATATTAATAATAATAAATTCTAAGTTACTGCTAAAGTTCTTGATCTTAGATGCCATCCACTGAGGGTTAGAGATCATAAAGGTTGGTGAGATAAACCTAGGGTTCCAGATAAGGGCAAGTCCCACAAAAGCACCTACCGAATCTACTCCTTTAATTTCCAATATTCCTAATTTTTTACTTAGATTAGAGTACCCCTCTTCTAGTTTAGATTCTTGTGCCTCTAGAGAGTAAGGATTCTCTTAAGAAGGGGTTGTTTGTTAGGGGCATTTAAACCCCTAACATTCCATGAAATTATTTTCATGGCTCCTTGGGAAGGTCCTTCCCCTTCCCTACATTCAGAAGAGATGTAATTTCAACTTATCATAAAGCTGATCCATCCTTCTGTCTTAATTCCCTAAGGGGTTTTCTTCCCCTTTTATTTCTCTGTTTTGGATGCTTGGATTTCTCTTTACCAACAAAAGATATAACCAAGCCTAGATTCCAATCCTTACTTCCCTTAGCTTCATCAATGAGACGAGTGTCCATTTCTAGGTTTCCTTCACTCATAGATTCAATAAATCTAAGAATGAGCATATCTTCAAATTCATTGTTAAGTTCTAAGAAATCTTTAATTTCTTCAATTTCATTCTCCTCTATATCTTCCTTAAATCTACTATCTATATTAGGAGTTCTCTATTCTTTTTGATTACTAACGTCTACATCATCTACTACCTGGTTAGGGATAAGTTGTAATGATTTGAGCCTAAAATATCTCTATTGTTCATATTCATCTTTTATTTCATATTGATCATTATTTAGAAGAGCATTCATGCCTGATTCACTCTCATTTTCTGTTATCGCTTCCTCATCAATATGGTATTGGAGAATATCTTCTACTGTTATGTTTTTGTCTAATTCCATTATTTTTTTAATCCATTTTATTTTTTTATATTATTTTCCTCAATATCACTAGTTTCTTCATTCGATGAATCAGTCAAATCTTTATTGATAAATATTGGCTTCTTATTATGCCTTAAAACCTGTAAATCTGGCATACCCTGATTCTTGGTCCAAGGTTTTCTTATTTTAATTATTGGGTTTTTGATAGTCTTTCCAAAGTTCCATTTATCTTTTCTTATATATCTATTATCTATCAAGACATCTCTATTTTTTCCTATATCTATCATGATTCCATTATTTACTATTTTGTTTACAAATTGCTTATTCTGAAAAATTTGCTACATGATTTATATTCATATTATGTAAGGTCTCACATTTTAACTTATCTTGAATCCCGTGCTCCTTGGTTTCCTTGTCACAATATGATTCATTATTAATTACAAAACCCCCACCCTCCAGAAAGGATACTCTAGGAGTGATATTCATAGATTTTGGAAATATGGGAAACTTACAGACTTCCCCCTCTTCAATGAAATCATAATTTGGATATGTGATAATATCATAGTCCTCATTACAAAACTCCTTAAGGTCTATGGTATAATTTATTATATTATTTTTAATATCACTACTAGGGCTAAGCCAGATTTTATGAGAAATATTTCCATAGAATTTTTTTAGATTAAGCTTATATGTGATTTGGTTTGCTTCAAATTTGATGTTGTGAGGAAAGGCATTCTTAACATTTGTCTATATCAACATTTTAACATCTAATGAGTTGAGTAAATTAAGTTCTAACCCTACAATTATTCCTAAGCTTCCTCCAATTTGTGAAATAATGTTACTATGCATAAGTTCCACTGGCATATTTATAATTTTTACCCAAATAGGTGCAGAGATGTAGTCAAACATGCTATATTTAAACTTTGGCTTCCATTCTATAAATTTGACTGTGTGCCCTAAATAATATATATGTTCATCATATAATAATTTATCCTTAATAGATTCATGTCTACATTATAGAAAAAAGAAATTATTATTTAGAAAAGTCATACTTACCTATTCCCTGAGGGTTTTGTAGAACCAAACCCTAATGTCTTTATCTTTTAGCTCGTGTCCATACTACTCCCCGTAAATCCCTGAGACTGCATAGTGATTCCTCAAGCCATTTGTGAAAGTAAAATCACCTTTAATGGTTAGGTCCTCCATAAAATTTTTAGGGTTAATTAATATTTTGGATCTTTGGGGCGACGAAGAGTAAACCCTATCAAAGAGAATTTTTCAGTGTAATGTTTTGCTAGGTTCTGTCTATGGGGTGGAGTGTAAATGTCTTCTTTCTCTTTTTCTATGCAATTTTCTATCGTAAGATGCCTGAATCAATTAAATGTGGGAATCTCAACATTACATCCTTGAGATTTTATAATTCGCCTAGTATTCCTATATTTATTTTGTTTAAATCTCTGTGCATTTTGTCTATGAGCCCGAAGCCACTCATTCTCAGTTACCAAATTGTTTCGTGGTGATGTCCTAGAATAAAATCTAGGTGGGGAATGTTTTAAGGTTTGCTCATTCCAACTAATATCTCTGAAATTAATGTTCAATGGTTTCCTATTTAGGAAGGATTTATTATGGATGACATGGGTAAATGTTTAATAGTGTGTCCTTGTAGAGGACATTCTAGGAGGGTCCGGCCGGAAGAGGTCCGGCCAAAATGGGTCCATTCAGACCCGCGTGGCACCCTTTAGGTGCCAGGTGGTGCCTATGTGGAGCGGGGGGTATGGCCCGACCCCTTTCAGCTGAACCCCTTTTGGCCGGAAGGGGTTCGGCCGAACCCCCAAAAGTTATATAAGAAAAAAAAGGGGCCTGCGTGGGTCATTGTCATTTAGGGGCCTACATGGGTCATTGTGAGGACTAGGGTCCGACTGGACAGGGTCTGGCCAGAATGGGTCTGGATGGACCTAATGCAGCTAGATCCCTTCCAGCCAGACCTATGTGGAATCCTATTTGGCAGCCAAGTCATCAAAAGTGGGTGGCTCTCTGAAGTTCTCCCTTCTGGGCCTGAATTGTCTATCAAAATTTACCTTTCTGTAAAATCTAAAAATACCCTTTTGTAGAGCTCGTAGTCAAGATTATGGTCGTGTAATTTTTATCATATTTTGGTTTCATATAATATATTATAAGTTGAAAATACTACAAGTAGGTATTTTAACATTTAAGAACACGCTCATTCGAAAAATATTAAAAATAACAAAACATGTCAGAAAAATTAAAACTTTATATTTAACAATAGAGGAGAGAGTCCTCTTCAAGAATATGTAATTTTTTTTTTTACTGGTGTAGATTTGATAGGGAAAATTGAACGCGAACTAAAAAATGTTGATTTTCGGTAACACCAACTTTGGATAGTTATAACAGACATAACGTATAAAAAAATCTAATCTTTGTTTTTTTATACATTAGCTATACATGTCATCTAAAACATATTATGGAATTAGAGGAAAAAAATATTATTTGCATATAGTTTTTTAACTCGGACTAGAGCCTAGATTTTCAGCATATTCCAGGAATAAAAAAATGGACTTCAAAAATTAAAAAACTATTTCAATTTTTGTTCAAATTTTTTTAAAAAAATTATAAGCCTAAACTTCATTAAATTTTACACATTTCATTAGATTACATCATCTTCAAATTCTAAACACAAATGCCACTTTTATGTTGTTAAAGTTCAAAAATTTGAATGTTGTCATCCTTTTCCTTTATAAAAGTGTGACACAGGTTTGTACTTTTACCCACATACCTATTTCTATCAAGGATAAAGAATTGAGCATTAAGATCTTTTACCGTTGTAATGTTCCTGGAGCGCATCACCACAAGATCTTCCAGTGTAAACATACTGGGGTACTGTCTGTGTTTTTCCCATTGGGGACAATTATCCATGAAGTCATTTGACCATCTGAATAAATTTTTCCCATGATTCCAGAGAAGTTTAGGCGAAAAACCCCAATGCCAAGTATGCCTAAGATTAGGGAGAAAAGACTGTTTTATTTCGCAAAGTCGTTCCCACTGTGCTATTTCATTTTTTTTCAAGAAATATTTAGTTGATTTGAAGTATTTTTTTTTATACATTTTATTTGCAGTATATTATTATTGATTATATATTATATATAATATTTAATATATTACATATAATTATTTTTATATATCAAATAATTTATACAATACATATTTTTTAACCTACAATATTAGAGAATTAACCTATAATATATTTATTTCTCATTCTCTCCGTCTCTTTTTAAAACCCAGTAATGCAAATTTAAAAAATATATATAAAGAAAGTGGGTCACTATGTTGTGTTAAGATGGATGGTTTATGACTCTATCATTGTGATTAAAAACAAAAGAGAGAACTAGGTTATACTAGAAGAGATAGAGAAGTAATCCCTAACGGAAGGAGGTTTTCCCAAAGCTAAGAAATCTAGAAATGGACTCCTCAAGGAATATAATAATCCAAAAAGAAAAATAAAATAATTTAATATAATAAATGAAGTGGTTTAACATACAAAACAAGAAGGCATCGAATCATTTATAATAAAATTCTAGGTTAACATACCTCACGAGGACTTCAGCCACTCTTACTCAAACAATAGAGATGTCCTCATGATTGAAGCCATTTTGGTGCTTTTAACTTTGTCCCTTTCACTCAAAAAGGTTCTTATAGCTTCCCTGGAGTCCCCCTTCATCTCTTTATCCATTTTCACACCATAATTGGGGATACATGTAGCAATAGAAATTATGTCTATTGAGATCTGGAAGGAGATGTCTTAGATAATAACCCTGCCATTTTTCCAGAACTGTACAAATTTCATAGAATGGGAATTTGATCAAATCCATGCATGGACTCTATGCATAAGGCTAGATTATCATGTAACATAATATCCAAAACATCATTGTTTCTCTTAGAATTTTAATAATCTTTAGGTTCAATTTGAAACAAATCCTCACCCATCATAGAAATGTAAGCACAAAAGATCACAAGGATAACCAAAGTTAGAGGAAGAAGATGATAGCTATAGTTTCTAGTACTCCAAAAAGATGAAAATGTACTTGAGAGATTTCCAAAAAGCTATAAGGGTAGACCTAGTCAAAGAGAATTGATAATTAATTTGAAAAACTATCAAAATTGAAGTGTAATATTTGGGCGATGTGAGTTAGCAGAGAGGGCACATTATCTCATATAGTGAAATCATTAGACTGAGTTGTTAGGTTAGGAAAAGGTTCCATAAGTTAATTGCCTTCCTTGAGCACCTGTGACAATGTGGTTTTTGAAGGGAATGATATGATTACAAGCATTGACAATTAAGTAGTAGGTTTTCTAGCTAGGTTTTGCCTTGTCATTTAGGGAGTGGGTCACATTCAAGGAGTCAACTTTGATGATAATGTTTATAAGCCATTTATTTTTTTGAAATGAGGATTTTGTGTAAAACCACCATGTTAGCAATATGATTTTTTTTTGAATATGTAAATGTGTAACTTGTTTTTACTATTGTAAAAGTGTATGGCTAAATAAGACATATTTTTTATGAATAATTGGATTAGAGGAATTTGCGTACTATAATCTTGATGTAAGATTTAACTCTTATTGATGAAGAGCTCAAATATTCATACTAGGAACACCATATTGAAGCAAACTTCCTATCGACTGCTATCAATTACTTAACTTTGATATTTTTAATCTTCTTTTAGAAATGGATCAATCACTAACCTTAACCTATTGATAAAAATTACTTATGTCATTCCAATAATAATATCTTTCAATATCTTTTATATAATTTTTTCAAAATATAATATGCTAGTTATAACAACTCTCTAAAACCACTGTTGTGTAGGCATAGAACCACTTGATGTGCAAGGATGTTGAGGTAAGGCGTCGATGTCGTAGTCTTCTACCTGATCTACCAACACCTATAAAGATCTTTTACATAAATTTGTCAAAACATAATATTCTAGTAATTAGAACTCTCTAAAACTAGTATTATGTTGGCACACAACAATTTTACTGTTGTAAGAGAGTATGGCTAAATAAGACATGTCTTTTATGGACAATTGGATTAGAGGAATTTGCATAGTGTAATCTTGATGTAACATTTAACTCTTATTGATGAAGAGCTCAAGTTCTCATACCGGAATCACCATATTGAAGCAAACTTCCCATTAACTACTTTCAATTACTCAACTTTGAGATTTTTAATCTGCTTTTAGAAATAGATCAATCACTAACATTAATCTATTGATAAAAATTACTTACATCATTTCAATAATAATATCTCTCAATATCTTTTACACAAATTTTTTAAAAATATAATATGCTTGTTATAACAACTCTCTAAAACCACTGTTGTATAGGCATAGAACCACTTGATGTGCAAGGATGTTGAAGTAAGGTATCGTTGTCGTAGTCTTCTACCTGATCTACCAACACCTATAAAGATCTTTAACATAAATTTGTCAAAATATACTATTCTAGTAATTACAATTCTCTAAAACCCAGTGTCATGTTGGCACACAACAACTTGATTTGCAAGGATGTTAATCAAAGGTAGAGCTGTCCTCGTCTGCTACCTTGTCTACCAGCGCCTGTAAAGATCTTGGAATTTGTGGGGCAGGAGCCTCCATCTTACCTTCCAATATCTTCACCACTTCACTCATGCTCTGCCTCTGATTCTCATCGTCTTGAATGCATAGTCCCCCAACCACTGCGGCTCTTCTCACCTCTTCAATATTTGCCTCATTGCTATCCGAGCATACACAATGCCCATTATGTTTCCCCTCTGAATTTGAGATGAAGCCCAGGTAGGAAAATACCACCTGCTCTCCTCCACCTTCAACTCCAGATTTCTACGACCCGATATAATTTCCAACAACGTCATACCAAAACTATATATGTCCACCTTGGGAGTGATAGGAAGGCCTGATATCCACTCTGGGGCCAAGTAACCTGGAGTTCCTCTTGTGGTCGTCAATACACGGCTAAAATCTCTGCCCACCAACTTTGGCAAGCCAAAATCAGCTATCTTTGGGCTGAAGTTGTCGTCCAGAAGAATGTTTTCAGGCTGAATATCGGCGTGAATGATCTGATCCCTGCATTCCTCATGGAGATAAACTAATCCTCGTGCAGTGCCCAGTCCTATCTCAAAACGGGTATTCCAATCCAACACCTTGAATTCACAGAAGAGAGAGGAGTTTAGAGTGCCATTGGGCATGTACGCATACACAAGTAGCCTTCTAGACCCTTCTACGAAGAATCTACAAAGCCTTACCAAGTTCACATGTTGTATTCTCCCGATGGTGTTTACTTCTGCACGGAATTGTTTTTCTATTCTTGCGGAACCTTCTAATCTCTTAACCGCCACAAGCGTGCTGTCCGAAAGTGTTCCTTTGAACACGGAGCCGAACGCACCACTTCCCAGCTTATGCTTAAAATTCTTGGTTGCAATTCGGAGCTCTTTGTAAGTGAACGTTTTGAGCATGATTGGCACGTCGTCTTCTACGCTATCCTTCCGCTGTCTTCGACATTTCCACAAAATAAATGTGGCCAAGAGGAGAGATAAAACAACACAGCAAGCGGCAACCGAAGAAAGTAAAATGTAAAGTGCAGGGGCTTTCCTGCTTCTTTCTGATGTTGAGTGTGGCAACTCAGAAGCGGCCAGCCTAATGAAGACGGATTCGCTGTCAGATGAAACACGCATTTTGAATAAATCCCCAAACCAGAGTCTACAGACTGGTATTTCAGAAACAACGAAAGCAAAGGCTGTACAGGAGCAATTCTTGAGACAAGCAGTCCTGCAGCCTTTCATTGTGGGCTTATTTTTGTCAGGGACAGCTTCTTCTTCGGGCAAATTCCGAATCTTGGATTCCAAGAAGCCGTCAGTGGTGCCCTCTTTGACAGAGCATTGCAGGGGTGTTCGCCGAACACACCCACTTGACACCCAACTTTGAGTGTCAGGCTTGGGCGTGAAACCCTCAACACAACCACACATCATTCGCATTGCACAATCCATTTGCCCCGCAGATATCAAACTCACTGCATTGACCACCGTACGTCGACCACGCCTGAGTCCAAGTACCGTCATCCATCAAGTTACAGGATTTTAATTCAC
>MU223791.1:980607-1009507 GCA_018584345.1 Thuja plicata
CACACATCATTCGCATTGCACAATCCATTTGCCCCGCAGATATCAAACTCACTGCATTGACCACCGTACGTCGACCACGCCTGAGTCCAAGTACCGTCATCCATCAAGTTACAGGATTTTAATTCACCTTTCTCATCCACCAGGATCCGCCCTGTCAGGGTATGTCCTTGCCGGATTATATTGAAAGTGAAGTATATTCTTGAAGGAGAAACGCTCACAAGGGAGTGCTCGAATTTCTGAGGAAAATACGCCTCCGGAACGTTGGCAAAAGAATTCCCAGTGCACTCTCCACTGGACCAATATGGAACAATATTGTTATAGACCATCAGCACCTGCGTCTTTCCTGGAGACATGTCCATTCCCAGAGAGAAGAGCCCACTTGAAGGATCCACAGAACTCTTCCATGAAGTCAGCTTCATCCATTTCCACATCCTCATTCCAAGTAACGATGTATCTGTCGGATGCGCGAAGCTCTCCCAAACAATCTCAGACTCGTTCTGGCCGTGACCCAGCATAATGAAATTACCAGCGTCTGTAATCATTGCCCGCGATCCTTTCACACCAACATCAGTCGACCACACTGACGAGCCCATTCTATCAAACACTCTGAGACGACCGTCGCTTGAAAATTTTAGAACGCCGGGCGTGCCTCTGACAGGATTATCTCTGTTGGCAACCCAAACTATGACCTTCAGAGACATTCGCGCGTACCAGATGCCAATGTACCAATTACTCCTTCCTCTCGGACTGAAAAATCCCAATTCAAACGTCCCATTATTTGATATTATGGTTTGATTTGCACCGAGCGAATCCCCCAGCAAAAGCGAGTCTCCACCATCTATTGCTATTGAACTGCAATTATTCACCGCAATGATCAAAGCAAGTGCTCTGACCAAACACTTCATCGCCATTTCGATAATCATAGCATCTGTATTACTATTTCTCTAATTTAAATAGAAAACGAACCAAGATGGCCCAAGTAGTGCCGTGGATTCCACGGTAATGTGTGCAGAACAAGTTTGAGAATTTTCTACAATGGCATTTGCAAATATTCTACGTGGAGGATTTAACAGCACACGTCCCACTCCGTCATATGCGCTATTTGACTGTAATAAGTTAAATCCTCCGCGTACACACATAACTCTCCCCCCTTCATTGATTCCTCCTCTCCTCTCTATATTCATTGTTTACCATTAGTAACAACATCTTAAGATATCAAATACCCCTATGTAAATTTTTGAGTTATTTTATTGCATTCAATTATTCTGTTGAAGCAAAACTTACTATTTGATAAAGAGTCAACATCCTCTCAACTACAAATTTTTCCACATCCTATATTGTCAAGCGCAAGTCAGTCAAGTCTTCTGCGCATGGCTTTGACAAAAGAGCATGATATCTATCCTAGTGGGAGAGACCTGCTCTACCAAAGACTTTCTTGTTTGATGAAAACAAAATTGAATTAAAGAATATTTGAGCAGGGAATTGGAAACGATTAAGCGAATCAAATATTCAATGTTCTCTAATATCATATGATACCTATTGATATGTTTTCCATTCAAACTTTCGAGATATTCTACGTCTATCGGTGAAGACTTTTGAGCCGGAAAAATTACTTGGATATCCGTTTGAGTGGACGATAATTGAACACGAAATTGAAGGACTAAAAAGTCTTCCATTGTTTGGTGAACACGAAATTGGAATAATGATATACACACTAGTGTGCAATGGTTAGATAATTGAACACGAAATTGAAGGACTAAAAAGTCTTCCATTGTTTGGTGAACACGAAATTGCAATAATGATATACACACTAGTGTGCAATGGTTAGATTTTTTTTTCTATGTTTTCTTAATTTAGTTTGTATTAGTGTTTTTGTCATTAAAGTGCAATTCCATTTTTGATAAGTAGAAACATATTATTTAAATCTTAGATGTAATAAATTATTATTATTATTTTAATTTTTCTGTTTATACTTTAATTTGTTTTTTACAGAATACTTTAGAAATGTTTTATGAGTATGTTATTGTTAGATATTGTACACTATATGTTATTTAGTACTTTGTATGTAGTACATAAATATAGTAATGTTATGAAGACATATACAGAAAATAGATGTATTAAAATTATTTTACAATTAAGTCTATTATTATTATTATTATTATTATTAAAAAAATTCTTATTATTTTGAAAGTAGTTTTGAACATAAACAGAGAATACATGTATTAAAATTCATTTGCAATTAAGTCAACATTTAAATTTTTTTGTACATGATCGGTAAAATATAATCTCTGGATTGAACTAAATCTTACAAACAATACATGTGTTAATATCATAAACACTGCACACACACACACACACACACACACACACACACACACACACACACACACACACACACACATGCATGCGCGCGCGCGCACACACACACACATATGAAGATTGAATTTATAACTATGCATTGGAATTGGAGTGTACTGCAAACTGAGTCAACTAACATTTTTAAAGGATTGCATTAGGGGCAATGAGTTCGTATTCCATGTGGTTCAAATCATCAAACCAATAAAGTTGTTCGAGTGTGCGACAATGTACACCCCAGTTTCCTGTGACAAGATTTATACGTGAGTAAAATTTATAAGTTCTTTGGGTCCATGTAGGGATTTTCCCCCTTACAATTTTTCTTATAGGCTCATGTATTGGTAGAGATAAATAAGCTCCCTATGGTCCTCACCTTTGTATGACTTGTTGGTTCCACAATGTGTTGGAATGTGATGCAAATTGCAAGCGGTAAATCTCACCATGGTAGTACAGGTTTGGCAAACATGATGTAATTATTTGTGGCATTCGAAGTACTTTCTCTAACCATAATTATCACCTTCTGTGTTGTAGAGCCGAGTATTGAGTTTTTGATGCTATTTAAGCTAGTTGAAACCATATCTCGCTTGGATGGGATCTGAGGTACAGATTAAAAACTCAACTCCATCCATCTATTCATCTAGGGGAATGGGATAGAGGAGTAGATATGGGTCCAAGGGAAGGGAGAGGAAGTCTGATGAGGAAAGGGAGGGGTTGAATATACCCACCATATCTCAGCTATTGTTTCTCCCCCAACAGATAGATAGCTCAGCTTAGAGAGAATGGATACGTATGATAGAAGTGCCAACCCTTCCCTTTCATAAATTCGGGTCAATCTAGATCTGAACGGATCAGGAACTTCATTCCTTCATTCAGGCTCAACTCACCTTCCTTATCTCTCATGGGTGGGAAATCTGGGGTGGGTGGATGATAGTTGGGTGGGTGGGTGGATATAGAGTGGGTGGGCCCATACTATTCTTGGGATTTGATGTACCTCTGCTAGATTGTATATTTCACAAGTATTCAATTCTGAAATATATGGATCCCTATGAAAGTGGGAAAAATTTCTCTATGATATTGGATGATATGTGATTAGTCCTCTTTCTTGTAGTAAGCATTGTGCAATCAAGCCTAAAGATCTTTCTTCTTCATGAATCCTATACATGTCCACATGCTGAAAGAAGTGATCAATTACAATATTCCTCTATCGCAACATTTCTGCAAATTAGTTAAATAATTATTAAAAACCATACTAACAATGCAATACTAAAATATATTTATAATTTAAATTCAATTTCACATTCAAATTGTAATAAAAAATACTTAGCATTTACTATTAAATGAAAATCTATTAATTTGTCGAGAGTGAGATTGGTTCTTGTACAAATTTCAAATAATTATAAATCAAATCTAATATATTATTATTACCATTTGTAATTTCAAGAAAAGACATAATAATTGAGATAAATAAAACAAAATAAAAATGTATCATAATGCAAATACAAATAAAAATTATAATAATAAATTAGAATTATAATAATAAAAATGTATCATAATGCAAATAAAAATAAAAAATATAATAAAATTTTTAATAATAAATAATTAAAAAAAAAAAATATACCTAAAATTAGAATTATTATATTATTAATAATCTAAGTTAAACATTACTTCAATCTTGTGGGGAGAGTGAAGATAGAGTGTTTACAAAGATGGGTGAATTCGTACATTTCCATATGTTGTTGAGGTGACATTATTTTACGATCTTAGAGGTTGTCTTTGAACATGCCTTGCGTTGTGCATTTAATGCAAATAAATGAAGTACTCTATACATTTTATATTCTTACATTTCCAAGTGCAAAATTTGTGGTGATGAGAGAGATAGGTGGGATAAGAAGATTGGAGTACAAAGAGGTTCCATAGAGGTGATTTTTTTGTTTGATGCCACAAAGTAGCAGATGCCCTTCAAAGGCCCAATAACAGAGGAGAGTTTGAAAAACACCTTCACTTCTACACATCCTTTTTTTGTTGACATTGTTAGGGACCTATTGGGTGTGGAGTATTTGGTGTCCAACTTTTGGTGGTGCAAAGATGTAGATATTGTTGAAACCCATAGGAATTGGTTTGGTTACCCAGGGGTTCCCTTGTCGGTGCATCCTTTTCTAATGCACATAGATTTGGGGAATGTACCAAAAAGAAAGGAGGATGCTCATAGGACGTGGGCATTGGTGGTGGATTTTGTGCAGGATTGGGAACTTGAGTTGGTGGTTGGGATTTGAAGGAGTCAGATGGATTCATCCTTGTTCAGACACTTTTTAGATTGAATCTAACAAGAGCCTAGTTCAACATGGGAGATCACAGGAGGGCAAGGAGGAAAAATGTGCCAGGTCAGGGTCGGGTTCATGCTAGGTGTGGTCATTGGAGTATCCATGAAGGAAGAGGCAGTGGAGGAGGTCACGGAAGAAACATATTATATTTTTTGTATTGTCATTAATGTGTAATTCTATTTTTGATAAGTAAAAACATATTATTTAAATCTTATTTGTAATAATTTTACTTTTTTTGTTTGATATTAATTTTTTTTTTGTACATATTATTTATTACTTTGTATGTAGTACATTAATATCACAATCTTATGAAGACAAATATAGTGAATATATGTATTAAAATTCATTAACAATTAAGTTTAAATTTAATTTTTTTGTACTTGATCGGTAAAATATATACTCTATATAGAACCAAATATTATAAGTTGGAAAGTATTGATTTGAACATTTATAGAGAATAGATGCATTCAAATTCTTTTAAAATTAAGGCAATATATAAAATTTTTGTACCTGATCAATAAATTATAAATTATGTTTTGAATTGAATCTTACAAAACAATGCATGTATTAATAAGTATTCTTGTACATGATTTGCTAAGAATAGTATGTATTCCACAGTTGGAAACAACAAAGCCCCCTTTTTAAGTTGAAGTGCAAATATCATAAGCACTGCATAAACAAGAAGTTTACATTTACTACATATATTTTTTTTCATGAAATTTGAATTTATAACTATGCATTGGGAGTGGAGTGTACTTCTAATTAAGTAAACTAATAGAGTTGTGGTGCTCAAAATTGACTTGTAGTGGCTGGATGACTCTGTGATAAATTTTCCAAAGGCATATCCTCTTCTTTCCGTCGAGCTACCAATGGGTTTTGTTGCATGTAGACATATCTTTTAAATGTGAATGTTAGTTGGATGTCGAGGTTTGCAAGCTTTCAAACTCTTAAAATTATTGTGAATGTAAGGTCTTGTCTGTCAATGTTGCCAATAAAAATTGTTGATTTTTGAAGTGTAAGTCCTTGTGATTTGTGTATTGTTATGGCCCATGCTATCTTTAATGGTATTTGGTAGTGAATTCCTTCACTGAATGGGATTATTGAAATATAATTTTGGTTGTTGTTGTCCCACAATGGACCCATGTACTTTTTAGATTGAAGAACAACAAACAGTGGTACTTGAGGTGGTTTTTTCGCCCTCATTGTATACAATTGCTTTGACCTGACCAAGTGCATCATTGATGAGCCTAGCTTAAATCCATATATTTTCACACAGCACGACCTCTTGGCCAATACACAAGAGGATCTTAGATTGAATTTTTTCTTCTTCTACATTTGAGCAGTGTAATCCTTTAAGTTGTTCTGCATTGGACAATGCAACTGGCTTTGCTAAAGATAGAAACATGCGTTTGTTATGGATTAAGACCATTTCATTTTTTTAAAAGAGATGTATTGATGGGAGGAAGAGTGTTTGTTCATTAGAGGCAATTGATGAAATTGATCTTGACATTAGAAGCTGGCAAACTAAAATTTTAGGTGTTGCCTCTGTAAATTTTAAAGGAGTGCACAAAATTGAATCTGTATAGGAGTGTCTCCTATTTGGTGGACTATTTTATCCAGGGTAACAACAGTGTTGAAGCTCTACCATAGTGTGCCACCATAGTGTTTTGAAGCATAAATTGGAATGTCTTTAACTCATGGTAATTGTCCCAAGTCACCAAATAGAACAATAGAGCATCTGCCAAAAGGAATGTGATTCTGCGCTAAAAGCTTGGCGTAGCCTCATGTCATTTTTTTCAAGTAGCTTAGGTCCAATGAAACTTATTTCATGTATTAGAATATAATGAATGTAGTACACTATCTCTAGGAAATTTGGAAGAGCTTTTCCTTCTAGGGGTACCATTTATTTGATCGGTACTCGAAGTGAGGAATGAATTGTTGATGCTTGTATGTTGAACACTCATATGCCTGTTGGTGCGAGGAGAAGCAATGGTGATTGACTTTTTGGTGCAGAGTTGATCATCATTATCTTTGTTGTTGTAATAAGGAGTGACTTTCTTGTGGCTTCTATGCCTTGCACAATTAGCTTAAGTGGTGGTTCCTGGGTACTTGAATGTAGGTTCTCTAGAACAATTTCATATTATTTTTGTTGTTGTGTAGACAAAGTAGTTTGTGTTTGTTGATTCTAATTTTGTGGGAATTTAAATATGGTGCAATTAGTTTTAATGAAAGCAGCTTCTAATTTTTTGTGATGGATTGAATTATAAATCTTCGGCCAATTATTGATCAGGTATATTTCTCGGTAACCAAGCATGTCAATTTGATTTAGGTGAATAGGTAGGACTAGGTACAATCCTGAAAAGGATTTCCATTCATTTGGTGTACTTTATCACATAATATTTTAACGGCTCAAGATTGGTTCTACGTACATGCCAAGGATAGTATTGGTTTGAAAAATCCTCCCAATTATGTTTAATCTCACATGATGTTGATCCATTACTTTTTTGAAGGTTGCGGGATGGTTTGTATAGAACTAATTCACTCCAAAAAAAATGCTTCAAAGCTATTGTCATCCTTTGAAGGGATGAATATGAAGCATGGAGAGGCTCGAACAATAGCTGTGGTGGGGCACTTTATCCACTAGTTTTTTTTTGGGTAACATGGAAGGTCCATTTATGGGTAAATTCTATAAGTGATGATGTGTCTAGATGTGTAGGACATGAGATCTAAGATTCAATATAGTTGGGGTATGTTGTTTCGGTTGATGGTGCAATTGGTATATGTTGTAGGTTTGTTTGGTTGACATTTAAAGATACAAATTTCCTACTAGATATGGAGAGTGGAAGTTTGAGAAAGAGGTGGAAATTTTCTTGGGCACCAATGTCATGGTCTATGACGTTTTCAAGTAGCATTCTTTGAAAACTGATTGGGGCTATTTTTTCAGAGTCAAACCTTGTTGAAATGTGAGACAACATGGCATGCTACATTTTTTATTTGTTTTCAGCCTTTGCTACATATTTTTTGAGTACTGCATTAATTGACAAGACGGGTTGGAAATCTATATTGGCTTGCTAGAAGGATAGTATTTGTGGGTTGTGTAGGTTTAGGTGGTCATCATTATGAGCTGGGAAGTGGGTAGGTTGGCTATCATCATATGTGTAGAGTTTTGATTTTTCTTGTGTGGGCAAGGGTGATTTATAATGACATGAAAGAGAATGCCCTTTCATTCTTAGGCATGTTTGGAGTGTAAGTTTTGTGCCTCATTGCGCATGGTTTAGTAGTTCAATGTAGTCATTAGTCGGGTTAGCAGAAGAAAACAAATGTGTATCCATTAAAAATGGATCATCAACAAGAAAGCAATGAATTTTGTGATTCGTCAATTGAAGACTTCACGGGTTCCATGCAGAGACATATCTATCAATAAAGTCAAGTGCATTCTGGATGAAGAGAGTATCATTCCATTTTAATTTCCCAATTTTGGGTGCTTTTCGTAGCCAAATGAATCCATGTATATGTGTAGAGCCTTTGTGTTTCCATTCATACCTAAGAGTGTGTTTCTTTAGTGAATACTATGAGTTAAAATAAACTTGAATGTGGGATGGAGGGGAATTTATACATATACCAATGATCTGTTGCACCAAGAATCATTTCTAGGACCTCCTCATGGAATGTTGTAAATTTATGGTGCATGTAGAGTGTTTCTAGGTGGGGATTTTCAATTATATTTTGTAACCACCAACTTATTGTAGCATTGGGGTCTATTGGTGAGGTGGATGACATGACTCTGTGCAAGTCTATCCATTTAGTAGTTGTGGAATGAAGTGTAAAAAAAAGAGTTGGACACCCATTTTGAATTACCATGTCAATAATCTCCCCTTGTCATTGACTCAAAAAGCTTCATGTTCCATGAATCGATGAGTTGAAGTGCATGAGTTGGCCGACAAGCTTGTTATCAGGCATGTCCTTCAACCTTTTTCATAGATCATAAACTCATGTAGGAACCATACTGTCAAGGTATTTACGAAAAAATACAAATATTGTTTCTTGGCTATGGTGGCGCATAAGGATATTAAGTATGAAGTACTTACCATGTGTATTGCCCAAATCAGTTGTCATTATAGCGTAATAGGTGGTGAGCATATTCATGTAGTTTGACATCTCTTATAAATTATTGTTTGAATACAACTTTTCATTATGGGTACAAAGTTGGAAATGCCATTATAAACCATCATGTTTGTGTGTATTCATTATTGGGATATGTAGAAATGGATGAGCACTGTATATGTGGAATTGGGTAGCCTTCCCCTAGGTGTAGTAAAGATCATAGCTCTTCCATTTTTCTTCTTGCAGTGGGACGGTTTGGTACAAATAATGTGGCTTTTATTATTTCCTCTATTGTTCTTCATCAGTTGCATTTATTGATGTAGATGGCCTATCAATAGGATCTGCATTTGAAGTTGCTGTGTACATAAGGTTAGAAATGTCAGTGGAATGAATAGGAAAAGAGGTCAATGAAGATTCATCTAAATATATATCTTTTTAAAATGGGTCATTGTATATTTTGTATTGTAATGATTCATAAACACTGTTTCTAATCATGTAGAAGTTATATTTTTTATGCCCAATATTTCCTTTTTTAACTATATTTATGTCCAAGCCATCTATTCACCTTCAGAATAAAGATACAATTATGGTAATATATTAAGGAAAACATATAGTGTGCCCATTGTATTTTAGTTGACCACCTCTTGCATAAGTAACCTGAAGGATAAGGTTAATTCTTGCAATACATCTCTTCAATTTGAGTAAGGGCTTGTAAACATTGAGGTTGTTCACCAGGGTCCATTTTATTCCATTTTTAGAACTGATTTCCATCTCTTTTTGATATGCATCTATAACAACTGGTTGCTTCATTTGATTATCTTATTTTTATTCCTAGATATCTTTCCATGAAAATTTTGCATGTTGAAACAATAGAAAGATTATCTAATTTGGAATGGAAATGATCCCTTGCTGCGCAATAAGCTTGAAAAAAATCTAGAGAGTATATTTTCTCTTATTGGGTGACTTGAGTGGTATTTATATTTGTGGTATATCTTCTTGTAGATGGATTGTTGTAGGTGACATTGGTAATGTAGAAGTGTTTGCTGCATCAACAAGGCTTTGGTGGGTCTTTATTGTTCTTTTGTTGATGTACTTTAGAGCAGGGTACCTTATTCTTCGTTTATGATTTCTTTGATCATGTTTGTCTTGTTTGTTATCATTGGGTAATCCCATTTATAGATATACACCTAGTTAAGAGGATTTGATATACCTAAAATTAGTTTTTTTGCAATTAAATACTTATATATTTAATAAGAGAAGTTGTAACTAAAATAGACGACTATGAAAACTATTTAAGATTTTTATTTAATGGTATGAATATGTGTAGGAAAATTGTAAGTAGAATCAGTAATAAAAGTCCCAACATGTAAAAGTGAACTCTTGTAAGAAATTTTTATTATTTCCTTTCTTTGTAACATTCAAAAGTAAAATGTTTAATTATATGATTGATTAGAATAGGAGTTGTGTTTGAGGCAATTGAATGCTTTAGTATTGTAAATGATTGTATGAGTAAAGATTTTAAAGAGAGTGGAAATGTATTATTTGATAATGTTTTGGAAGCATTTTGAAAAGTAGATGGACAACAAAATGTACAAATATTATAGTGTATACTTATAAATGTAGTAAACATGTTATTGAAAAATTTGTTTGTTTATCACTAGAAGAATTTGAACAAAAAAAGGTGTATGCATATTATATTTTTTTGTTGGGGGAAATATAGTACATACAGATATAGTATTTCATATTCCAAGAGTAATTTTTTTTTGTTTGTCAGAAAAAGTAAGTGAAAGTTACATTTATCATTGTAGGGGATGAAATTTTTTCTTTATACATAACACTCTAATAGAAGCTTTCAAATCTAGATATGTAATTGTGCATAATGAGATCCACATGCCAATTTTCTACAAGCTTTGGGGCTATAAAGACAATGCTTTGTGTTTCTTCACCCCCAAAAGGATTCATTTTGATGCTAAGTTCAAAGAGAAACTGATAATTTATAACATTGTCCAATATGTGTTTTGTAGCATCAGGCTTTGCTAGTAGGAGTTGCAAATATTCTACACGTACTCCAAAAAAATTAATGGAGGGTCCTTCAAATGAAGTTACCTTCAGTAATTCACCTGTAGCATCTTGCAAGTCGATCTTGAGCATGTAGTTGCAGTCACAGTTAGAGAGATCAATAGAACATTTGCGGCACCAAAATTTGTTTGTTGAGCAATGAACAACCTTTTTCTTAAATATTTTGTTGTCCACTACTAATGGACATTAAAGGTAGTAGAAGTTGTCCAAATGCAATTTAGTGATTTTTTCTTGTACAGAAATAGGGTGTATGTTGGATAATTATCTATTGACAATAGTAGATATATTTATTGGATCAACAAAATTGGGTGGGGAACTATGGAATTTTGACAAGGATATAGAGGGTTGGTCATTTCTTACATTTCTATACCATATTTTTAATGTAGATTCTTGAGAAAAAGTTGGTTTGACTATAATAGAGTTTGAAATGGTGCTATCAAGTCTTTTTCCATTCCATGATATTAGATGTGCATGTTTGATAAAAATTATAACTGGGGTTTGTTGGTCGAACATATCAAAGATTTTTTTGCCTTCAACATCACAATGGTGATCCCATAATATAATATCTATGGTATAGTGTGAAATGTCTTTTATTTTTGTTGTACATTTCTTAGTATCAGTGCCATTTATTTTTCATATGGTTGATGGAGGAGTTATAAATACAAGTATACCATTGAAATCTACAAGGGAGTCTATAGGAAATGCATCTAGCAAATCTATGCTCTTTAAATGGAAGGCATGCTTAGGTATTTGGTGTAGGAGAACCTAGGCTAACCCCTAGTTCTAAGTTTTGATGTGGCTTGTACTGACCTTAGCCAAGTCAGGAGTCTTTTTTTAGGCCTTATAAGGTCTTATTAGTTTGTACCTAGGTGGATTTGACAATGTTCAATTCAATCTAGTTGTTTTTGTTTTTATAGTGTTTAGTGGTTTAGTTAGCCTAAAATGGGAATTTGGGTCTAAAAGCCTAGAAGGCTTAGAAAAGCTTGGATTTGTGCCTAAAATGGCCTCTATGATGTTTTTACATTTGGTATAGGTCATAGGTCATCATATTTAGTTTGAAGCAATACTGTAAAAGTTGTCAAAATATTGTCATGACAACATTTGCATCTTTGCAAAGTTCCATGACAACATTGGAAAGCAAATATGATTTTCAATGGACGAGGCTTGGTAGTTATTGTAACTACCTAAAATCACAGTAAAATCATATTTATCCACAAAGAAGCCCATTTTACGAGGTTAGTGGATGTAGTGTAAGATTTTGAAATTGCAAGAAAAGTTTTGTTTACTGATTTTGTGCACAATCAACTATTTTGGATTACTAGTACTATAGAATGGATTGAATCATTGAATGTTGTGTTGGATTACAGGAATTAGACTAGTTAAAGTTCTTTTTTTTTTGTTTGAATTTTCTATTTGTTCATTTGTATAGTTTGTAAAAATCTTTTGTTAGTTCATAGTTGACTAGTCTTGTTCAGACAGTTTTAGGGAAAATCGATCCCCAATAGATCTTCACCATGAAAATTGTCACAGCCCTGAGGATATGGAAGGGGAGAAAATTTACAGTGTACATATGGAAGGTGGAGGTCAGAAAAACAATTTAGATTTTTTTAGAGACAAGCCCTAGGCGAGTTCAGTGTGCCCGGTTAGGTGTTTGTAAATTAACTAATGGTATTTGATTGTAGGGGTGTGATTGTAATAATTATACCAATCATGGTTTTGTAAGAAAAGAGGTCATACAAATACCTCCTAGGAAGATCAGTCCTTTCCCATTCCATTGGGATACATTTCCAAGTATAAATCACCAAACTACACCAGAATAGCCCTTTTAGACCTATTTGCCCTTTATTATAGGAATCCACTATACAGAGACCTGAGAAACCTAAGACCTAAAAAGCCTCTCATGCCTTGGAAAAGGGTGTCAAGATATCAAATATTTTTGGGTCGTTTGGGATTATTTTGAAAGAAGTGGGAAAAACTAGTATATTAGGGCTAGAAGGATTATCAGGCCTAAAAGACCAAATTCACTAAGGGTCTTGAAATTGATTGTGGAAGTCTTGATACCCTATCCTAATGGGATCAAGTGGAGTTCATGAACTTTTCCAAGAATTTATTACACCCCCTACAAATACTTGTTAAAGGGAAGAGACCAAAAGGCACTTGGAGTCATCCAAGAAGGAGTATAGGATAGTAGTGAAACTTATTGATAGAAACCCCTAGGTGAAGCACAAAAGTTATAATCTCTTAGAGAGGTGTTGGAGAAGTCCTAAGTAAGATAAGGAAGGACTTAGAAGATAATAGAAGGAAGCTAAGGGTCTTGGGAGGACTAGGAAAAATTTGTGTCCTAGTAGGCTTGTGCAAGCACACTATAGGTTGTATTCTATCAGATCAATATCAGAGCTATAAGATTTGTCTTGTGGTGAATCTTTCAACCAAAAGAGTTAGTAGGAGAGTCTACAATGGTGAAAAATGCAAAACTTGCAAAGAAAGTGGATGAGAAAGAAGAAGAAAATAGGTTGCTCAGAGAGAGATTGGCTCAATTGGAACAAAAAGTGGACCAAGTGGAAGAGAAGACTGAGGAAGTCAAAGATAAAGTTGAAGGAAAGAGTAAAGAGGTGGCCTTAGATGATGAGGTCCCCAAAGCTGACCCTGTCCCAACTGAAGAACCCTTCTTGAAGGCATTAAAAGCCTTAAGTGGAAAGACATTGGTAGGAGTTCCTATTTTTAGGGGTAAAATGGAACCAGAGGTAGTCCTAGATTGGATTGAAGGACTTGAAAACCACTTTGAGTATGATGGGATAACAAAAGCCCAAAATTTAAAATTGGAAAAGGAAAGTCTTAAAGGATCTGCACTCACTTGGTGTAAATTCATCCAAGATGAGAGGGAGAAAGAAGGAAAGAAACCCATAGCTACTTGGAAAGCAATGATAGCTAAAATATGGGAGGCATATGTGGTAGAAGATTATGAAATTCAATTGCATAAGAAAAGGAAAATTTTAAGGCAAAAGGAATAGGATGTCAAATCTTACACTGAGGACTTTCAGAGGTTGTGTATGAGGTCAAGAGTTGCAGAATATGAAAGGGTGAAGGTATCTAGATACCTCAATGGTCTTAGATGGACTATTCAAGATGAGTTGAGTCTCCTGACTCCTACCATAGTCCAAAGATACAACCAACTTGCAATTAAGGTGGAGGAAAAGTTGAAAAAGAAACAAGATACAAGCAATACCAAAGCTAGGGGAAGACGAAGAGATGGCAGAGGCTAGAGAAGTGTATATGGTGGTAGAATTTCAAAATAAAAGACTCAAGGAGAAACCAAGTTGACTGAACAACAAGAGGGAAGCTCAAATAGAGGAGGCTTTAGTAGAGGAAGAGGCTCTAATAGTAATTGGAGAGGAATAAGAAATAGAAAAGGAAGAGGTTCTTACTTTTAAAACATGAAATGTTATCATAGCAACGAAATAGGACATCTTGCCTATAGGTGTCTAGAGAAAGGCTCTACTTCCCAAGGGAGTGACAATAGAGTCAATTTTGTTCAAGAGGAGTCTAGTGATGGTAACAAAAACCCTAAATTATCCTTAGAGTCAAAAGAGGGACAAAATATGATGACAAGAAGAATATTAATTAAGGAACCAGTGAAAGATGAACTGATGCAAGGAGGTGCTAGTAGGAGGGGCCTGAGGCTCACCCAACTATCACACCAGCTTGCAGACACAATGTGGAAGCCAAACAACACAGTGAGAGAAGAAAACATAGCTATCCTTTATATTAACTTGATCAAAATCATTACATGTCAGGCTGTAAGGCCTTCCCTATTTCAGCCATATATTCAATGAATTACAATAAGATCTTCATACAACAGAGATCATAGACCTTCGATCTCAATATCTAAACATTTACTTTCTTTCTCTAAGATTAATACTTAAACTAAGAACATACAACCAACTATATACAAGAGTCCTACCAAGAAGTTGGCACTCAAATCCATAAGAGAGACCCAGATTTTCGTCCACATAGATCCCAATGAGAGATCCAAAATAAATTAATCTATCAAAATTAAATGAAGAAGTCGGCCAAAGATCCAACTTCCAAAGTAAGCATCTTAGGTAGGTGAACACTGAAAATAAGCAACCATAGGTAAAGCATAGCTGAGCATCAGAAAACCTATCGGTAAGGACATCACCAAAACCTGTCGGTAAAGACATCACTGAAACCCATCACTAAAGAATGAATGAGAAACAGAAGACAAGCATGCCCGAGAACAAGAACCCGAGCGATAGAGAACAAATTAAAGATCTAAAGAAAACATCTTTTTGGTTGTGCAGGATTTCCAATGACCCAAGATGTTCCTGCATCAGATACCTGGGGTTACAAGAAATGATTCTTTGAATCATGTGTCAGGTCCCACCTGAAATGAATCCAACTTAGATTGAGAAATCCATGACGACTCCTTAATCGGTCTATTCTTTAACTTTACCAGATACTCCATGTATTCCTTTCCTCTTGTGCTTCTATCAATTCTCTATTTCAGAATATTTTCAAATTCCTCTATCTGCTTCTTAGGATAATCACTTGGTACTATTATTTATTCATCAGGTTAATGAGATTCATATAAGTCTGAAATATTGAATATAGGTGATATATCCATGTCATCAGGTAATTCAATTTCATAAGCATTTCCACTGTCAAACCTTTTTAGTATTTTGCAAGGACCAAATTTCTTCATCTTCAGTTTACCATATGTTCCAATAGGAAATATTCCTTTCTTGAGATGAACCATTACTGCATCACCAACTTAAAATGTTTTATATCTTCTAGATCTATCTGCACTATCTTTGTATTTCTGATTACTTTTCTCCAGCTTTTGTTTCACGTCTTCATGCAATGTCTTCATAAATTCTACAAATTCTTCTGCTTCAACACTTCTTTTCTCTTCTCCAAGAATATCTCTCAAATTTGATATACCTCTCGATTGTGTGCCATGAACAATCTCAAATGGTGTCTTTCCAGTACTTCTATTTACTTAACTGTTGCATGCAAATTCTTCTTGTGCCAACATCAAATCCCAATTTCCTGGTGTGTCTCCAACTAAGCATCTTAAAAAATTACCCAAACTTTGGCTTACAACCTCTATTTGGCCATCAGTCTATGGATGAAATGTAGAACTAAACTTTAACTCCATATCCAACTTCTTCCAAAGTATTCTCCAATAATAGCTAACAGAATTACTATCTCGATGAGAGTTGATACTCTTCGGTAATCCATGCAATCTCACAATATCCTTAAAGAAAAGATCTGCTATATGTACTGCATCTGATGTTTTCTTACATGGTATGAAATGTGCCATTTTAGAAAACCTATCCTTAACAAAAAATATAGAACCATTACCTCTTGCTGTCCTAGGTAAGCCAAGAACAAAATCCATGCTAATATCACTCCAAGGTTTCTTAGGAACAGTAATTGGTGTATACAAACTATTATTCTGACTCACTCCTTTTGCAACTTGACAAACTCCACAACTTCTTAAAAATTTCTGAACATCTTTATACATCTGAGGCCAAAACTACCTCCTTCAGCAAACTCAATGTTTTATCATTACCAAAGTGTCCATCCAATCCTCTACTATGTTTCTCTTTAATCAAATTAGTTCTCATTGATCCTCTTGGTATACACAAGTGAATACCTTTGAAAAACATATCTTCTTGAATAAAATAGTCATCATACTTACTTGATTGATTTGAATTAGGTTCTCTGCACACTCTCGACTGCTGTGAAAAACCAGGATCACTTTTATACAAATTCTTCATGTCATAAAAAAAAAGAACTTCAATTCTCATTTAAGTCAACAACGATCTTCTTCTACTCAATGGATCAGCAACTCTACTAGAAACTCCACTCTTATGCTTAGTTACAAATGTAAAGCCCTACAAATACTCTACCCATTTCCTATGTCTCTGATTCAACTTATTTTGACTACCCAGATATTGTAAAGCCTTATGATCAGTATACAAAACAAATTCATTTGACATCAAATAATGTATCCACTTCTTCATAGCTTGCACAATAGCATAGAACTCTTGATCGTAGACAAAATATTTCCTTTTTGCATCATTCAACTTTTCACTAAAGAAAGCAATATTTTAACCTTCTTGAGTCAACACATCTCTAATTGTACTTCCACTTGCATCACATTCAACTTGAAATACCTTATTGAAATTAGGTAAGGCTAACTTTGGTAATTCAACAACCTTCAACTTTAAAGATTCAAAACTTTTATCAGCTCCATGTGTCTGTTTGAATTCTCTTTTGTCTCCTTTCATTGTCTTAGTCATAGCATTACAAATAGAACTGAAATATATAATAAACTTCCTATAAAAACTTGCCAATACATGGAATGATCTCACCTCAGTGACATTATCAAATGTATGCCAACTCAATATGGCTTCAACCTTCTCTAGATCCATCTTTAAACCATCAACTAAAATCCCAAATCCCAAATATACAAGTTCTTCTTTCATGAAGGAACATTTCTTCAGATTTATTAGCAACTTTTCTTCCTTTAATCTTTGCAACACTTGTCTTATATGCATCAAATTGTCTTATCTTGTCTTACTGAATATTAGAATATCATCCAAGTATACAATCACACACTTATTCAAGAATTTCTTCATAACTTCACTCATTAATCTCATAAATGTATTCGGTGCATTAGTTAAACCAAAGAGCATAACCAACCACTCATACAAACCTTCCTTTGTTTTGAAAGTTGTCTTTCATTCATCTCCTTCTCTAATTTTGATTTGATGATATCCATTTTTCAAATAAATTTTGGTAAAATATCTTGCTTCAGTCAAACAATCCATGATGTCATCCATTCTCAGTATAGGAAACCTATACTTTACTGTGATCTTGTTAATCACCTTGGAATTAGTGCACATTCTCCATTCTCCATTCTTTATAGGTGCCAACACAACAGGCACTACAAATGGACTCAAACTTTTTTGGATCAAGCCTTTGTTCAATAGTTCATGAACTTGTCAGTTAAGCTCTTCATTCTCGGTTAGTGTTAACCGATGTGATGCTTTGTTTGGTAAACTAGCTCTGGGAACCAGATCCATACAGTGACTGGTATCTCTCATTGACAGCAAACCATCAGGTAAATTATCTGAAATCATCTACTTTTACTCAGTGAGTAACTTTCCAACTTCTGTAGGAATGTCATCTTTTGTATTCCTACTTTATTTTTTACGAATCAAAGTATAACATATATCATTTCTTTTCAAATCCTTAACAAACTATCTACCTTCCATCAGACAAAATTTCACAGATGTACATATCTCACCAAGAGATTCTTCAATCAAAAGTAACAAAACTTGCTTCTTACAATCAACCCAAATAGAGTATCTATTCAATCTTCCATCATGTATAGCATGTCTATCATATTGCCAAGGTCTACTCAACAAAATTTGACAACAATCCATAGGCATTTTATCAAACAACACCTTATCATAATACTTTCCAATTTTCAGATTCACAACACAATGTTCACTCACCATTAATGTATGATCATCCTTGATCCATGAGATCTAATAGGGCTTCAGATGTTTCATCCTCTCCAACTGTAAAATTGCAACCATTTTCTCAGATGCCATATTCTCTGAGCTTCCACTATCAACAATTACTTTCCAAACTTTGTCTGCAACTCTACATCTGGTCTTGAACAAAATTTTCCTGATTGGATCTTTCTTATCCTTGTCACTCCATAGTATCCTTCATATCATGAAATTTCCTTCCTTCTTAGCTTCATTTAGTGACTCCTCTTGCACCAATGCATTTCTTCTACTACTGCCTTTCTTTCTTGCATGTGTACATTCAAAATATTTATGTCCTTCTTCACCATAATTGTAACAAGTAACTTGGAATCATTTTCTACTATAACCACCTCTAGAGTAATTACCTCTTCTTCAGTATGAATTTCCACCTTTCCATTCAGTCTTTCCTTTGCCTTGAGATGTGTCTAAAATTGACTTGCCTGGTTCAGATCTACTGTTCTCACCATCAAATCTACCTCTTCCTCTAGGGAATCTACCTCATCTGCCTCTTTATCTTTTTTCATATCTTATGTTCAATGTTTCCTCAGCTTTTAGGGAAAATTGGTATGCCTCCTTAATTCCTTCCATTTTGATCAAACTGATCTCATCTTGTATGGAAATTCTCAACCCATTCAAGTATCTTGCAACTCTCTCCACTTCATCCTCAACATGTCCAGATCTGATGTCCAATTTGTAGAATTCTTCAGTATAGACTTTTACTAATTTATCTTTCTTCTTCGGACTTTGCATTTGCTGGATTAGGTTAATCTGATAATCAAAAGGTAGAAAATTTCCTTTCAATTTGTTTACCATCTTATCCCATACCTTGATTTTGAGTTTACCTTTCTTCTTTCAATCCAATTGCAGATGTTCCCACCATAAGGATGCATGAATTTTCAATTTTGTGCTTGTAATCTTCACCTTCTTATCTTCTACTACATTCTCATATTCCAAATACTTTTCCATCTTTGTTATCCAGTCAATAAACTCATCAGAATCCCATTTTCCACTATACTCAGGAGGATTAAACTGAGGTGTGGATTTCAAACTTGTCAAAGCTCTCAAGAATTTCTCATCTTCCTGATTCATCACAGGTGTAGGTGCAGCTTCACCTTGAACCTCTTCAATTTCATCATCAATAACATCATCAATATGTCTTCCTCTATATTGGTCTATCTCAATAGCTTCCAAACTAGAAGCCAGCTATCTAAGCATATCAGCTACTCCTAGATCTGAATTTCCTCTCACACGAACCATCTTGAATCCCTCTACAAATGTAGGTCAGATCACAATCTACTACCCCACAACAATACCAACTAGGGTTAGTGTTTCAAGAAGGAACTTAGATCTCACCATGCTCTAATACCACCTGACACAAGGGGGTGATATCAAGAGGGGCCTAAGGCTCATCCAACTACCACACCATCTTGTAGACACAATGCAAAAGCCAAACAACATAGTGAGAGAAGAAAACACAGTGATCCTTTATATTAACTTGATCAAAATCATTACATTCCAGGATGAAAGGCCTTCCCAATTTCATACATATACTCAATGAATTACAAAAGGATCTTCATTCAACAGAGATTACAGACCTTCGATCTCAATATCTAAACATTTGCTTTCTTTCTCTAAGATTGATACCTAAAATAAGAACATGCAACCAACTATATACAAGAGTCCAACCAAGAAGTCGACGCTCAAATCGATAAGAGAGACCTAGATTTAGGTCCACATAGATCCAAATGAGATATCCCAAATAAATTAAGCCATAAAAAATAACTAAATAAGTCAGCCAAAGATCCAACTTCCAAAGTAAGCGTCTTGGGCAGGTGAAGACCAAAAATCAGCAACCATCAGTAAACCATAACCGAGCATCAGAAAACCCATTGGTAAGGAAATCACTGAAACCCATTGGTAAATAATGAATGAGAAATAGAAGACAAGCATGCCTGAGGAGTAGAATCCAAGCGACAAATAACAAACTAAAGAACTAAAGAAAACATCTTTTTGATTGTGCAGGATTGCAAATGACCCAAGATGCTCCTTCATCAAGAACCAAGCCATAGAAGATCACTATTCAGAGTGAAATGCAAAATGATGTGTAAAGTGTGTAATATTATCACAAACTCAAAGTCTATTGACAATATTGTGTCAGAGGAGGTAGTTAGTAAACTCAAAATGAAGAGGATTCCACATAGTAATCCATACACGGTTAGTTGGTTGAACAAAGGACAACATGTCCTTGTGAATGAACAAGCATGGGTGGACTTCTCAATTGGAAAGTACAAGGATAAGGTACTATGTGAAGTCCTACCTATGGATGCATGTCACCTTTTATTAGAAAGGCTATGGCAGTTTGATAGATAATCCATGCACGATGGAGCTAAGAATGTATATTCTTTCAAGAAAGATGGTGCGACTTTCAAAATCTAGTCACTATTGGAAGAAGGAGAAGTGAAGCCAACATGCCCTAATGTACTATTGGTGAGTCAAAAGGAGTTCCTAGAATCTCTAGAAGAAGGAGAGGGGGCAGGATATGCTTTGGTTTTGAAGACAAATCAAGAAGATGCAGGTAAGACAATCAAGAAGACATAGATTCCTATAGAAATACAAGAGTTTCTAAAAGAGTACGAAGATATTGTCAGTGATGGAGAACCAGCAAACCTACCCTGTAAGAGAGCTATTAGTCATCAAATTGAATTTATCCCAGGAGCTACCCTACATAATAAGGCTGCATATAAGATGATCCCTCAAAAAAATGAGGAAATTGCCAAGCAAATCTAAGAGCTCCTAAAACAAGCCCTCATTAGAAAGAGTATAAGCCCATGTGTTGTTCTCACTGTCTTAGCACCCAAAAAGGGAGGAAATTAGAGGATATGCACTGACTCTAGAACCATTAATAGAATCACCATTAGGTATAGGCTCCCTATCCCTAGGATAGAATACTTAATGGACTGCTTAGGAGGATAAAATTACTTTACTAAGATTGACCTAAAGAGTGGTTATCATCAAATTACGGTCAATGAGGGAGATGAATGGAAGACTTCCTTCAAAACCATAACATGTTTGTATGAATGGATTGTGATGCCATTTGGGCTATCAAATGGCCCATCTACATTCATGAGGTTGATGAGCGAAGTTCTCAAGGACTACATTGGTAAGTTTGTTGTAGTGTATTTAGATGATATCCTAACCTTTAGCAGGACTAAAGAAAAACATTTAAGGCATCTGCAAATTGTGTTTAAGAGACTACATGAAGAAAATCTAATGACCAATATAGATTAGTGTAGATTCTTAAAGTAGGAGCTAGTGTATCTTGGTTTTGTGTTATCTCAAGGAAACCTTAAGATAAATCTAAGCAAGGTAGAAGCCATCATCAACTGGCCTACCCCCAAAACTGCAACAAAGGTGATAATCTTTCATGGCTTAGCTCAGTACTATAGGAAATTAATTAAGAAGTTTAGCGCATTATTTAATCCTATGTTGGATACCATAAAAGGTGGGATGAAAAATAAATTTATATGGAATGACAAAGCTAACCAAGGATTTGAGTTGTTGAAGAATAAAATTTCCATTCAACCTATCTTGACACTACAAAGTTTTGAGAAACTCTTTACAGTTGAGTGTGATGCTAGAAATGTTTCTAGTGGGGCTTTCTTAATCTAAGAAGGAAGACCAGTGGATTTTCAAAGTGAGAATCTCAGTGATTCAAACATGAATTATTCTTCCTATGACTTAGAGATGTATGCTCTAGTCCAAGCACTCAGGAAATGGAGGCACTATTTTCTTCCCAAGGAATTTGTTGTCTATTCAGACAACCAAGCACTTAGATTTCTGAAGTTCCAAGACAAACTCAGTCACAAACACATTAGATATGTCATAGTAGACAGATTCAGCAAGATGACACATTTTGTCCCTTGTAAAACCATACATTATTCTTGTCACATTGCACATCTTTTCTTCAAAGAGGTGGTGAGAATCCATGGGTTACCCTTAAGTATAGTTCTAGATAGAGACACTAAATTCATGAGTCAATTTTGGAAGACACTATGGAAAAAATTGGGAACCAATATGTCCTTTGGGTTTGCATATCACCCTCAGACAGATGGTAAAACTGAGGTAGTGAATAGAAGCCTAGGGAACCTATTGAGATGTCTTACAAAGGATTATGGTCAAACTTGGGACCAACTACTAGGACAGGAAGAATATTCTTACAATGATACAATTAATAGAACCACTCAAAGGAGACCCTATAAATTTTCCTATGGACTACACCCTAGAGGGATATTTGAACTAAGAGAGTTAAAATATGGAGCCAAAGGGAGTGGTTATGTAGATGACTTTACACACTCTATGAAAGATGTGCATGAATCAGTGAGAAATTCTTTGACAAAGAACACTACAAAGACTAAGTAGAAGGTGAATTAAAGGAAGAATAAAGTACAATTCTAGGTAGGGGATCTTTTAATGGTCCATTTGAACAAGGTAAGGTTACAAAAGGGATTCAGAAACAAGTTACAGATAAGGAGATTAGGGCCATGTACTATCCTGGCCAAATATGGCAACAATGCATATAAAGTTGAACTCCCTGAGCATATTGGTTTGTCTTCGGTCTTCAATGTCGTAGATCTGGTCCTTTACAAGGGACCTAATAAAGATCTAGACTAGAGCCTTACTAAGGTAATACAGGTGGTGGAGTACCCGAACTTAACCCCTACACAACCTAAGAAAGCAGAGAAGGTGCTTGATTCTAGGGCCTACAAAAAGAATAGACAGTGGAATTACTATGAACATATAATAAAGTGGCATGGCCAAGGAGATGTAGAGCTAATTGGATCAAGGAGATAGATTTTAATAAGTTGGGATTTGATTCCAACTTTCTCAATCCAAGGGTGGATTGAAATATTTTATTTTGGGAGAATGGTGTAGGAGAGCCTAGGCTAACCCCTAGTTCAAAGTTTTGATGTGGCTTGTAACGACCTTAGCCAAGTCAGGAGTATTTTTTTAGGCCTTAGAAGGTCTTGTTAGTTTGTACCTATGTGGATTTTACTAGGTTTGATTCACTCTAGTTCTTTTTTCTTTTAAAGTGTTTAGTTGTTTAGTTAGCCTAAAATGGGATTTTTTGTATAAAAGCCTAGAAGGCTTAGAAAATCTTGGATTTGTACCTAAAATGGCCTCTATGATTTTTTTACATGAGTTTTTTATATGTTAGAGGTCATAATATTTAGTTTGGAGCAATATTGTAAAACTTGTCAAAATGTTGTCATGACAACATTTGCAACTTTGCAAAGTTGCATGAAAACATTGGCAAGAAAAGATACTTTTCAATGGATGAGGCTTGGTAGTTATTTTAACTGCCTAAAATAATGGGAAAAACATATTTATCCATGAAGACACCCATTTCCCGAGGTTAGAGGATGTAGTGTAGGATTTTGAAATTGCAAGAAAATCTTTGTTTACAAATTTTGAGCACAGTCGACTATTCTGGATTACTAGTACTATATAAAAGATTGAATGATTGAATGTTGTGTTGGATTATAGCATCTAGATTAGTTACAATGCATTTTTTTTTATAAGTTTCTAGGTGTTCATTGTATAGTTTTTAAAAATCTTTTGTTAGTTCACAATTTGCTGGTGTTATTCAGGCAGTTTTAGGGAGAATGGCTCTCCCATAGATCTCCAACTTGAAAATCATCATGGACCTAAGGTATATGGAAGGGAAGCCATTTTAAAATTTACATATGGAAGGAGGAGCTTAGAAAAGCAATTATCCTAATTTTAGAGACAAGCACTAGGCGAGTCCAGTGTGCCAGGTTAGGTGTTTGTCAAGTAACTAATGGTATTTGATTGCAGGGGTGTGATTGTAATAATCAAACCAAGAATGGTTTTTTAAGAACATAGGTCATATAGACACCTCCTAGGAAGATCATGCCTTTTGCAATGCATTGGGATACATTTCCAATTTGAAATCACCAAATCGTACTAGAATAGCCGTATTAGCCCTAGTTTCCCTTGATTCTAGGAATCCACTGTACGAAGACCTTAGAACCCTAAAACCTACAAAATATATCATGTCTTAGAAAAGGTCGTCAACATATAATTTTTTTTTTGGGGGTTGTTTGGGATTATTTTGAAAGAAGTGGGAAAAGATAGTCAATTAGGGATAGGAGTATTAGGCCTAAAAAACCAAATTGACTAAGGGTCTTGAAATTGATTGTGAAAGTCTTGATACAATATCCTAATGGGATCATGTGGAGTTCAAGAAGTTGTCCTAGCATGGATTACAACACCTAAAAATAATTTTTAAAGGGAAGAGACAAAAAGGAACTTGGAGTCATACAAGAAGGAGTATAGGAGAGTAGTGAAACTTGTTGATAGAAACCCCTAGGTATAGCATAAAAGTTACCATCTCTTAGAGAGGTGTTGGAGAAGTCCTAAGTCAGCTAAGGAAGGACTTAGAAGATCCTAGAAGGAAGCTAAGGGTCTTGGGAGGAATAGGAAAATTTAGTGTTCTAGTAGGCTTGTGCAAGCACACTATAGGGTGTATTCTATCAGTATTATAGAGTCTGGACATGTGGAAGGAGTTATGATTGATGAGTTTAGCAGGAATATTTCATAATGGTTTGTTGAGATGTTATATTTTGTATCTGAAACTTTTATGCAATCACCATAGATCTTGTAAAGATAACTAGGGTGGAAAACATTGTTGAACTCATCTACTAGTTCATTAAAACAAGTTATATGGATTTCAGAGGTTTCTTTATCTTTGAATTCAAAACCAAATATTTTTCTTTAACTGGTAGCATTTTTTTATTCATGGATTGGTGTTTTATGTAATGTTCAACCCTCAATGGACCAATGCCTATGATATGGATTCAATGATTTAATGGAGAGTGGTTGAAAAGGAGTCATATTTTGTACAGAATACTCTGTACTTGGAGAAAACCCTAAGGCATGTCCAGAGGTTGAAGGTCAAAGGTAGTCAGTAACCTGAAGGATTAGAATTCGAGTTCAAACTATAGCTAAATCTTTTGAGAATATATCAAAGTTTTTGACTAAGAGTTCCCTACAAAGAATGAAGAGTGAAAATTTAGCAAGGAGTTTTAGTTTGGGAATCAAGAGCTTTAAGATGGTAGTGTTAAAGAAAAGGCTTAGGTGATATTCTCGAGAATCTTGCAAGAATATTTATTGAGGAAAATAATTGAGCCCTTCACCAAATCCTCTTCAATGACAAGATCTTTGAATATGTCTGGTAGTACTGTAGAATGGGTGTGCACACCATCAGAGAGTTGCAGTCGGTATTTTGTAGATGTAGAATGTGTTTTTTGGATACAATGTATAGATGTAACTTACAAGTATGGATCTATAATAGGCGTTCTTACAAGAATCTTAAAAAGTGTGCCTATTGTTAAAGTCACCATCATGAAATACAATCTTAAAGGAACAAAGTATCCTCCAAGTGTGGGTAAATTTTGCGGTTAGGTTGTATCAGACTTAGTATATGTGAAATGCAGATAAATTTTAGGTGAAGTAGTTTGAGCACAGTATATTCAAATAAATTTAAAAAAAAAAAACACATTGTTAGATAATTTTTTGATTTACCATTATTTTTCCCTAGTAGAAATTAATTGTGAATGAGGAATTACGTTAGTTTGTATTTTTATATAAAACTACATTGTATACCATCATCTCTCTATAAACAAGCTAGTTGAATAATACACAAACTATGAAAAAATACATTCTTCCAAGGAAAACTTATTTGAAAGATATTTATTTTTTTATTGTACCAAAAAGTACATTCACACATGTAGATAGGTTACATAGTGGAGAAATAGAAGCTTGTCTATTTACATTAGATTATCTATATAGATGGTTGTTCTTGAACTACTTAGTGGAAGGTAAGACAAATGATCACTTTGTGTTCAAGTACATCTCCTATGCTTGAACTATGGAGGGTGCTACACCACCTATGTAATGTCAATTATAATACATCTCTTTCATGAAGGTGCAAAGAGCCTCCAACTCAGTACAACTATATTGAAGTGTAAGGATGTCTTCTTCTTCCACAAGTGGGAATTGGCATTCAACTTTGAAGTTCTACACAATATCATGATAATTGGTCGACAAAATTGAAGATAGAGACTTAACATTGGTTGCAAGATTTGTTGGCTGATTCACTGAGAAACTTGATTCTTGTAGTATAGTGTCTAATAAAATTGGAGTTGAGGGGATGCTAACATTTTTTGTGGTCTCTCCACTTAGGACTTCAATAATTTTGTGATTATTCATGTTTATTGCCATTTCCCTGAGAGGAATGAATGGAAATAGTATATAAGTTGTAGTTCTAAAATTATAGTGGTGAGCATAGTAATAAATGTTAGCAATTGTGGACCTAAACTAGACATGTATTATATTATGCATGTGTATAAAATAATAAACTATGATTTCATGGTATTTTTTTGTTCAAAGCTATATCTTGTTAAATAGATTTTATTTTTGTTAAATTTATAGATTTAATGAAGAAGACATGTTCAAAGGGAGACAATGATCTAGTTAGTCGAAACTCAAATTTGGGTATTTAATAGGGATATTGAGGCAATGGATTATGTCACTTTATAATGTTGTTTTTTTGTTTGTTCTAGCTATATGTTTTTTGAATGAGAGGAATATCAACCAGATAAACTTAAAATAAATGTTTTCCAATATAGAATATAATATATTCATGTTTGGCCAAATAGTGGTCAACAACAACATGCTGCCACATTACATTGTCAACTTAATTTAATTTAAATACATATACTGGTTGATTTGAAGGTCATTCTATAACTCTTATACATAAGCATTTTGTACTTGCCAATAAAGAAAATACCCAATTTGTGACCTTGATGTAGTTGGCACCCTACAATAGGAAGGTGTTGGTGGCATCGTAGATCAAGATACAGGTTTGATTAACCCATAGAATTTTTTCATGTTCCAAGTTCATTTTGTGTCAAGTTGATAATTGTATATATCGTTGAAGTTTTACATACCTTTTCATAGACCATTTTGTAGGTATTGTGTAAATTATGGGATGGGCATAGGTGAAGCTTGTAGGGAAAATTTTAATATGACTTTCAGTATATGGATGATTATGTTTGGACTGGCATATGGAAGATAACTATGGTGCTTTGAATTTCCATACATACAATGTTGATCAATTCTCAATAATATCATAATATAATTAATAATAAAATAATATTTTACCTAGAAAAAATAATAATTATAATATATATTATAGTTTAATCTTATTATAATATAATTATCTATAATAAATATATTATATAGTATATTTAAAAAATGATTATTTATAATACATAATTTAAATATATATTAATAAGTATGTTATATATTTTAATAATATATAAACCATCAATATATTAATAAATGTCTATATGATATATAATATATTATAAACAGAATCATATGTAATGCTAATTATATTTTTTAAATATCTTTTAATAATTATAATACGATAATAATATAATTACTTAATTATTAAATTATAATAATATAAATTATTATAATATATATGTTAGTTAAATTTTATTATAGTATATTTATCTATAACAAATATATTATTTAGTATATTTACAAAATCATTATTTATAATACATAATTTTAATATATTTTAATAAATATGTTATATATTGTAATAATATATAAACCATGAATATATTTATAAAATGTCTATATAATACAATATATTGTAAACTAAGCCATAAATAATGCTATGTTTAATTTTATATTTTTTGTAATATCTATAATATGATAATAATATAATTACTTAATCATTAAATTATAATATATCAATATTAATATTATGTAAATTCTTACCTCAGTTAAAGCGAAGGATATTTACAAATTCCTTAATCATGATGTTTCTGTTACTCAGCATCTTAATAACATCTGGTATTGTTCTTTTACCCCTACGGTTTGGTAGAAATTATTTGATAAGCTTTGGAAAGCCCCCATTCAGCCCAAAATTAAATGTTTTAAATGGCAACTCTTGCTTGACAGACTCCCTATTAGAAACCAGCAAGCCAGTCTTGATATTTGCCCTATTTGCAGAGTTCCTGAAACTATGAGACACATCTTTTTTGACTGCACTTTTGCGAGAGAAACTTGGCTCATGTTTTGCATATGTATTACTAATTATGTTTATACTTTGGATATCATTACTGGATAACCAGGTGGCTTTTGATGAAGCTCTTGCAAAACTTTTGCAAGAGATTAAGGACAACAAAAATCCCGGTGCTGAGAACCTCCTTCTCTCTCAATTGACAGTCCAGAAAAAAGTTATATGGATGGAAGGACCTCTTGGATGGACAGCTTGGATTAATAAATTCGAAGATGATACCTTGCATGAATAGCTTCTTTTTGGATGGATATTCCATGTTTATTTTGCTTAAT
>MU223791.1:1017787-1035721 GCA_018584345.1 Thuja plicata
AATAATTTATATTGATTTATTTCTTGTTTTATTTATTTGTTTTAACTAATTTTATAAATGGAGTGAATAAGATTAAATGAACTTATTGTATTTACCTTTTCTAATTATGTACTATATGTTGGAAATTAAAAATTTGTTAAGATAAGATTTATTATTCAACTCCTAAACCTCATTAAATGGAATATCAAACGGAATAAGAGTCATTTAATAATAAATAAACTTCATAAGCAAAAAGTCCAAATATAATACATAAATGATATAGCCACCAAATACAATAAAATGAAGACAACATAACAAAAAGGCGTAACCATTGCACACTTAGGTGCGATTGCTAGTTTATATTCTTGTCGAGCGTGATCAGAAAGTGGTGGCTCAATGGGAGCAAATGACCATGGTGGGGACAATAGAGAAAGGCGCTCAGGTCACCTCAAATCATGGATTCATATACGAGAATGTGGTCATTTCTATGCTTTCAATAGCCCATAAGTGTCATCAGATTAGGATTATAGAGGCACACGAGAAGCTTGACTTTGTGATAGAAATTTGCATGCTTCCGAAGCTTCAAGATCTGTGGATGTCTCATTTGTACCCTTGAATTATTAAAGTAACTCCATGTATATGATCACATATATTATTTATAACTTCATATGATATATTTACTTACCCTTGTTGATGGTCGTAATTATTAAACTATTAACCAATGCGTATTATATCCTATTTTTCCTTGCATTTATATGATGTAGCCATTAATGCTCAAAAAGTAACACACCAATGATCTATTTTAATATGCTGCAAATAATTTTTTTTTAAATTGGGCCCACTTTTTCAAATTTCCACTACCTTTCTGGATGGCATGCATTCCATGTTTGGAATTGCATGTCTGCCAAGTTTTGTAACAACATATTGCACGTATGTAACACCAACAACCAGTGAATTGTAAAGGACTAATTGTTTGGTTTCCAGAAATTTAAAAGAAAAGCTCTTTGTTAACCTACAATCCATTTATGTGTCTACTTCATGTTGAGGCATTGTTTATTAATTTGAATTTGTCTCAGATATGGATTTTGGTAATTTGAAATAGTATTGAATGCAAAATTATTCAATTCAAGCTATTGAGTTGAACATCTGAATATCAGTTCGAGGGATGTGTTTAATATAATGGCATGTAACAGTGGTCAAGAGTTTATTTGTGCACCCTAAATTCATGGTACTCTATAGGGAATAGTCTCCTAGATTGTATTTGTGCAGCAACCTAATCAATATCAGAGAATTCACATACTATTATTTTTTTATTCCCCTGTGGTTCTTGTGCTCCTCAATATTTTATTTTACACTATGTCTCTTATAGAACACAAAGGTGATGATGGTAGTATAGCGTTCGAATAATGGAGGGGTGTGTATTGATAGGTGAGGGGTGAATCAGTACCCTTAAAACTTTTATTAATTAACCTTAGTAATCTTTTCTTTCATTATCGACCATTGTTGCTTTACTACCTTATGGATGTAATATCATAACATATATGTAAATGCATGTAAACAATGATAGAAACATTCATGAAGCTTAGTTACACACAACACAAGAATTGATAACATAGAAAAATCATGTTAGAAGGTAAAACATGTGGTGACGATGAAACCCACAAAGCTTCACTATTTACAGAATGGATGGTGTCAGTTAAGGCTACAAGTTGTGATGAGTTTTAATGATCTTATCCTATTAGGAGTAACATGTTATAATTGTTAAGTCTAATTGGTTAAGATATTTTAACAACACAATGCATGTGTGCAGTCGGTTAAGAGATTTACAATGAGACTATTAAGTCCACCTTCTTGAAGGATTTCTTCTATTTGCTACAATTGTTAGTGAGTACACAAAAATTCTTATGACCTGATAGCTTGCAATATTGAATTTCTGATTATAGATCCATTAAGTTCACAAAATATATGTATCACTTATTGTGATTGATAATACCTCTCTTCTGCTCGGTAGCCTTGAATCTAGTTCTTCATAACTAAATTATGCTTTATCTGTTCTTCTACATGAAAACCTTTGTCTGATCCATAAATGTCTTTCTATGGCTACAATCATCATTGTCTTGTTTAATTAGTACATCTATTTATACAAGATTATGACCTAATTAGGTTTCACGCTTTTCTTGATAAGTCTAATGATCAAAGGTTTACAATTGGACCTTGATCTCCTAGTTTGCATGTATGCAATCAGTTAAACTGATTAAATCCATTACTTATACTTTACTTGATCCTCAAGAAATGATTTACTAGCTAAGTATAAAGCTATTCTAAGACTAAATTTCTTTAGTTGACGTGTATCTCAGATCCACTTTTCTCGGGAATAAAACTATCTCTCGGTAGATTGGTGCTCTGTATACTATGTAGAATATACTCCGTGATGTCTCTATAAGACTGTACTTGGTGATGTCTCTATAAGAATGTGCTCGGTTTACTTTGTAAACTATCTTTTAGTGTACATTGTAACTAATGGTTCCAAAGCTGTTTCCTTTTATACTAATGACAACTTCTGATCCTTTAAGGATTATCAATCTCCCCCTTTGGCATTAGTATCAAAAAATGATATGTACAGTGTATAATTTTCAATGAATCCCCCTATGTCTATGCTCTCCCCTATGTTTATGCCTTGGTATGTACATGTTTTTCCCCTTTGCAATTTCCCCCTTTGAAATGAAGTGTACATATACATTTTCCTCTTTTGGTACATTTTCCGATACAATGTATGTACACATGTTTTCCCCCTTTTTTAAATTAATGACAAAGATGTAGTAGATACAACTTGTCCAATATGTGTGAATGGGAAATTGCTTGATGTCTACCATTAGATTTTCCCATTTCTCCTTGAGGTGTTCTAGGGTCATGTACTCTAAAGTTAATCTGGTGTGTATGTCATAGATACTCTCTGTGACTGACATTTCAGGGGTGAAAATTAGAGTCTTTGCTCAAGTCATGCATTGTAGCAGCAATGTGTGATTTAGTAGTAACATAGCTTTGATCTTAGTTACTTTATCTCTGATTTTTATTTCTTCCTTTTGAATTCCAAGTCTCAACCATTTTGATTCTACAATTTTCTCTTAATGTAGTTTAAATGCATTTGGATCAGTTGACGGACTTTGTGCACTAGCTTTTAGATCTTCATTTAGTTTAGCAATCTTTTCACTATGCTCACTAGTGAATTGCTCTATTGTGCACAAATTTTGAACTAAGTTAACCACTTCTGATATGATTCTCTCTAGTGTAGTTACTAGCTCAGAAAGTTTTACCTTGTTCTCTGCCACTTCCTGAATGATTTTCTTGGTTAGCCTGTAGTGACAGTTCTTTTCTGCACGTTCTTCAATGACCTTTTTAGCTTTTACATTGTGTGAGGTTATGGCCTCCGTCAGAACTGCTAGTTGATCAAGGATTGGTGCATTTTGATCAATTTCAGTGTCAGGAACTATTTTCAATAGGATTTCCTTTGTAGTATCCAGGACTTGTGAGTGTTTGTGCTCCTTCTTGAGCTTGTTCTGTATTGCCTTCCTTTTGCATAGTTCACCATACTTGGTTAGTGACTTAGGATCCATTATCCTTAGATCACGGTTGGGTATGCCAATGACTTCTTCTTCTTCTTCTTCTTCTTCTTCTTCTTCTTCTTCTTCTTCTTCTTCTTCTTCTTCTTCTTTCCTTCACTTGGTGCCTCGCTCAATACCCGTTGGTCAGTTTTAGACACCTCTACATTGAAAACTTGTCTTGAATTGCATCCTTTTCTTCCTTTCCACTGTCCTTGGTAGGTGCATCATTTGGTTTCTCTACACTATTATTTTTATTTTCATTTTCCCCTTGTTCATCACCTTTGTCCATTCGTGTATCTGTTTCAGGCTCAGTTGTTCTCTCCTTATCTTTAGTTATTATATTGATAGCTTGTGTCAATAAAGACAAGTTACTTGGTACATTTCCTGAGCAACATCAAAATTTTCCTATTCCTTTGTTTTCTCAGTGGAAATACTTACATATTCATCATTCTTGGGATCATCATAAGAATAAATATGAGTTATATCATTTACAGTGATGTCTAGTGTTTCTCCTAAGGTTTTCAATATATGAAGCATCTCATCCATGGCCTTACTTGCCTCTGTTGTCAAGTCAACTGGATTGACATCCTCGGTGTCATTGATGAAGATATGTCTAGGGCTCCATGTGAACTCCTTCTTCTCATTGTGAGAAGCCTCGATTATATCTAATATCTGCTCAGGTGGATTGATTATTTTTGTCCAAATATTAATGCTTTTTGCATCAATCTCATCTAACTTGTCTTGCAATACTTTGTATGCTCTTGTCTTAGCCGAAAATTTCTTTGCATGCCCCTGCTTTGTTGATTCAATTTCTTCAACTATTGATTTAGGCATGAAAGTAACTAGGCATCTCTCCCTCATTTGTTTCTCCATGTGCAAGGCATATGTCTACCTGGCTGATATCTTATCATTTAGCTCTTGTGGAATATGACTTCTAAATTGTAGAGGTATATATTTGTATGCTACAGTAACTTTAATGATAGCTTCCTCTAATTTATTATGTTCCTCGGTAGAGAGATGTACCCATTCTCTAATATTATTATTTGTTATACTGCCTGTATTGATGATTGACTTTGCAATTCCATCACTTAGCTTTAGAATTTTGGCCTTCTCTGGTTGTATTCTTTGTTCTCTTTCATCATTTTCTATATCATCCTTATCTTCTCTTCCTCTTAGATATCTTCTTCTTTGTTTTGGTTGTGATTTCCCAATTGATGATGTATCCTTTATTTTCTAATAAGTTCTCACATATCCTTTCTTCAAGAGTGGTGAGTCTACCTCTTTTGTTGTCTTGCTCCTTGTTCTTGATGCAGCTGTCACATTGGTAACCTTTGTTTTCTTGACAGGTGGTGCATATGATTCAGTAGATTTTGAATCACTTATCTCTTTAACTTCACCAATGGGTGAGTGATCCTCGGTGATAACTACTGATTTTTCTAAGTCTTCATCATTTACTGATAGTTTCTTCTAAACAGTGTTCATTAATTGTGTTTTCTTTCTGTCTATCTTCTTCACTACTAAACCAGTCTTGATTCTAGACTTGGCTTCTTCATATGTTCCAAATCTTTTCAAGGTTTTATCCATTGACTCATTTAGCAAGGTTTCAATAGTTTTTGTGGCTTGATCAATGACAATTTCATATTCTAGTGGTGGTAACCATGTTATTCTTGGATGTGCTAGTTGAGTAGGGATTCTCATCCTCTTCTCCATCCTAGTCTTGAATGTGGCAAAATAGCCATCCATTAAAGGTATGAAATTGTTTCCTAGTGACTTAATAAAATCACTAAGCTACGTAGTGATTTGTTAGTTTGTGTCCTAAGTGACATTACACTCTAAAGGAAACAAGTTATACAAATAGAAGAATGTGCACATAAGAAGGGAACCAAACTTACATGTGTTAGATATGGCTGATCTAATTGTTCTCATATACTCCTCTAGTTGCTTTAGCAGTAGCTCACATATGTCCATTTGCAGTCCCTTCTTCACAATTTTATATGCAGTGTCAACTACTCCACATGCTATGTTGTTCATTCTTCTATCTTGGAATATCTTGTATCCAAGTACACATGCACAAAATTTCATCTCCAGGTCGATAATTATATTGAGATTCAACCCTCTCCCATCCCATTCGGCTCTAGTTAGTTTTTCAATGTCAGGGCGTGAAGGATTCTTTAGAGCTTTTTCCTTCTTAGTGATGGGATAACCGGTCACTGCATGAATAAAATATTTTGTGATCAGTTTGGGTTCATCTAGCCATATTTTCCCATCATGTACTCGACTGAGTGCTATCTTTATCTACTCGATTTTGAACTATTTTTGGAATAACTTAGGGCATTGGTTAACTCTTTCACTTCTTTGTGCTTATATTCATGCCATAGGTTTCCATCCTTACATAGCTACTGGTAAGCTTCCTGAATCTCAAGGTCTCTGATCTCTACAATCTTGCAGTGAATGTATGCACATATATCATCAATCAGGAAAACCCTAGGAGGAATACTTGAAAATTCTCCCTTGTCATCAGGTTTGGAAGTAACCTTGGGATAGAACTTGTAGTTTGGTTCTTCGCATGTTGAGTTCTTTATAAAGGCTATCTTTTTGTCCTTGGCATTCTCAATCTTTGTGACCTATGATGTGGTTTCCATTGTTCAACTAATTAGGGCTTCTTTGTAAATAGATAGTTATCTTGGCGAGTCTTACATACTCACTTGATCTTTGTTGTAGATGGTCAAAATATGTCGGAGTGGTTTCAATTTTCTATTGGTAGCTCTACAATCTTGTCACTTCTTAGTCACTTTTTGTGCTCTGTTCTCATTCTTTATCACTGGGTGAATGAAATGAGATTTTTTCAGCCATTTTATAGACAATGTTCCCTAAGTGATGCAATAAATGCTTCACATACTTCTCGGATGAAAAAGTGTAGACACTCGGTTAACACACCAAAGACTTCAGCTCAATGAGTATTCAATACTCGGTGCAAGGTGTCAACTCAGTTTGTTTCCTGCATGTTTACCAATGATGCTCGGTGTATATTGACAACTCGGTTATCTTTCATATGTTTAGTGACATGTAGTTTTTTCTTGGTTCATATTAACCGACCAAACTAGATTCACAAAATCATAACAAATAATACCATCATGTATCTACATTCATGCTAACTTGGCATATTATCAATGAATGTTGGAACTGATGTTAAATATAGCTTTGTAGAGTGCAGTTCCATACTTACTTGTTTTTCTTAGGTGGGGTGGTGAAATCACCTAATCCATTAGATGAGGTGTCAACAATTGTATTGCTTTGTCCAAGATTATCATTGTTTTAAGCTCTCCTCCACTTTTGATTTCTCATTCTCCTAACTTCCTCTATAGTATTTCCATTTACAAAAGTGCTTGACTTTGTCACTTGGTCTCTGCAGTCCTTGCTTAAATGACTGACCTTAAGATAGTGTAAGCATGCCATTACAGAGTTTGTCCAATTCCTTGATATTCATATCAATTTCCTAATGTAGTTTGAAGCTATGTCTCCATTTCTACCACATGTTGTGTAATTTATGCACATGTTTTAATCCCAAACATATGAGTTACCGAATCTTCGAAGTTTATAAGCATTTTCTTTCTCTTTGGGTTTCCATACTTGCTTTTCCTTTCTCTTGCATTCACAAGATGTGTGGCCATGCATTTTTCAAGTAGGGAAATAATTTTAAATGTACAATTCCTTTTTTGGTTTTTTCACCTTAGATCTTCATTCATGTGCTTTGTGACCATGCTTTTTACAGTTATACCAATTACCTATGAATGTAGAAGTAGATTTAGGAATAGCTTTTGCTTTACTTCTGCAAACATTTAATGTATGGCCTGATTTTCCACAGTGATTACATGAATGCTTCTTTGGCCTTGGAGTTGTGTAGACATACCTTTGATCATCTTGGTTTGATGATTCATTATGCTTGATATACCCTAAACCGATATTTTTTTTGAGTCTTCTTTGTTCATTCAAAAATTTATTCATTCTTTCAGTACTATCTTCTCATATCATTATGTTGTTGTTGAATCTTTTCTTCATGCTTCAGTTTCTCATTCTCTTCTTTTAGTTCACCAATAAATTCCAATTTTCCATTAAGTTCTATGTTTAATCAGTTGGCCTCATGAATCAAATGAACTATTTGATTTGTGATCTCTATGTGATGTTCAATAAGTCTATGTATCTTAGATTCTTTCTCTTGCAACTTCTCAGTGATCTTTCTCCTGTCATCAATAGCTAAAGTTATTTCTTGTTTAGATTGTCTTGCATTATTCATTGCACCAATCATTCTTACCATCTGTGTCTCCTTACCAATCTTCAGTATCTTCACTTTTTTAGTCAGATATTGATTTATTTCATTTAGACTTGTAATGCTTCCTTCATATGTGTCACATGTATTACCAGATGTAGATCCAAATGAGTCAAATAAATTAGGTATCTCTTCTTCATGATATTCAATTTCATTGTGGCAAGATTCCATGAATTTTGTTTCAGCCAATAATTATTTCATCTTATTTATTTCTTCTTTGTATTGCTCAAACAAAATCTGTATCTCCAACTTCTGATTCTCAATATTTTTTTCAAGCTTATACCTTTCCATTGTATGATATTTTCTCTCAAGTAGTTTAAACTTTTCCAAATAAGAGATCTAGCTCTGATACCAATTGTTGGAATAATGAAAGGGTATTGACTGAGAGGGGAGGGGTGAATCATTACCCTTAAAACTTTTATCAATTAACCTTAGCAATATTTTTCTTCCATTACCGACCATTGTTGGTTTACTACCTTATGCATGCAATATCATAACATAAATGTAAATGCATGTAAAAAATCATAGAAACATTCATGAAACTTAGTTACACATGACACAAGAATTGATAATGCATAAAACCCCTATTAGAAGGTAAAAACTATGGTGAGGATGAAACCCACAAAGCTTCACTATCTAAAGAATGGAAGGTTCTGATTAAGGATACAAGTTGTGATCACTTCTAATGATCTTACCCTATTAGGAGTAACATGTTAGACTTGTCAAGTCTACTCAGTTAAGATATTTTAACAACATAATATGTATGTGTGTACTCGGTTAAGAGATTTACAATGAGACTATTAAGTCCACCTTCTTGAATGATTTCTTCTATTTTCTACAATTTTTAGAAATTAGACAAAAATACTTATGACGTGATATCTTGCAATCTTGAATTTCTGATTACAGATCCATTAAGTTCACAAAATATATGTATCGCCTATTATGATTGGTAATACCTTTGTTCTCCTCGATAGAATTGAATCTAGTTCTTCACAACTAAATTATGCTTTATTTGTTCTTCACCATGAAAACCTCTTTCTGATCCATAGATGTCCTTCTATGGTTACAATCATCATTGTCTTGATTGATTAATACATCTATTTATACAAGATTATGACCTAATTAGGTTTCATGATTTTCTTGATAACTCTAATGATCAAAGGTTTACAACTTGACATTTATCTCCTATTTTGCATGTATAAAAACATTTAAAATGATTAAATCCATTACTTATGCTTTACTTGATCCTCAAGAAATGATTTACCATCTAAGCGTAAAGCTATTCTAAGACTAAAGTGGGTTAGCTCACATGTATCTCAGATCCACTTTTCTCAGGAATAAAAATGTCTCTCGGTAGACTGGTGCTTGGTATACTCTATAGAATATTCTTGGTGATGTTGATCGATTATGTATTTATAAGAATGTGATCAGTTTACTCTATAAACTGTCTGTTGGTGTACACTGTGACCGACAGTTCCAAAACTGTTTCCTTGTATACTAATGAAATTTTTTGATCCTTTAAGGAATATCATGTAGTTGTGGTTGGGAGTCAAGGTCACTACCATCATCCCATAGTAGGTGAAGAATAAGAAGGTGAAATACGAGAAGAAGAGAGGTAGAGATACCAAAGGAATTTGATGGCGCTCTACTCGAAGTTGATCATTGCATACACTAGTATGACATGCCGAGTGCCCTAGCCTTTTTCATTGTACAGAGCCAGACGATTCTTTAGAGTCTTCTCCACATCCCATTCTAGAGTCTTCTCCAACGCATGTACGATAATGGAAGACTGGATGAACTACCCCCTCCTTTCTATATAATCACCGACTTTATCCTTGGCTAGACGATGGAAATATATTTAAAATTTTGTATAAACATCAAATTCTCTCCACCATATGCACTATATATGGTGGTATCCCTCTGGAAATCCTCTTGCACAACTTGGAGGCAAACTAAGCCTTGAAGAGAGGTTGTCCCAACATAACTTGCTGCTACTCCTTAGATATACCAGCTCTGTCATAAATATATTTTGAGTTTCATTATAATAATATACATGATGTTGTTGAAGACCTTAAAATTAAATCAAATTTATCTTAAAGTATGTGGCTCATAGCTTTTTTTTTAAAATTTTTAGTTAATAAATTTGAACACACCCATTCTTTTTTTTAGTGGTATTATAAATTTTTTTCTTTTGTTGTCTTAGAAGGGATAGATTATTACTGACAGAGAAAAGTATTCAAGGGGCATCGATGATACTGTTAGCTATAAATGAGCCAAACCAAAAAGCAACAGGTGAAATCCAGTGCTAAATTACCCATAGGACATGTTGGAGGGATGTTGTTTCTCCATATAGAGAGTGACTCATATGAAAATGCATATTTATTTTTCTAATGTACCTTATATTAATCTACAATCCTCATCACAAAAACCCTTTTTAAATGCCATGTCATTTGACGATGGACAAGTTTTTATGCAAGCGGAAGATCAATACCTTTCTATGTGGCCATCTTCTAATAGTTATCTCATCTTTCCCTCTTAATATGAAAGAGAAAAACTAATATGATTAGTCCTTTATGGCACTTGATATTTTATAAATTAGAGATTAAGCCACAACATGCTATCCAAACCTTCCCACATTTTGGGCTACATCTGGTGTAATGCTTTGATTCTTACCTTATTTCAAAATAAATTTGTGATATTTATTATATGTTATTAAAATGGCATTCTTTCTTAACTTGTCTAATGGCATACAGTATCATGGTGATGATGGAAGAGAATATTCTAGAGAGAATGAAAAGAGATGCAACAATCAGAGTCGTAGTTCAGATGGATCAATGATAATATGAAATATCTCTAATTTCTGTAAGCTTAGAAATTTATGTTCTTCGATGACGTCTATAAGCTCTTTCAACTGACTCATTTTGGCTTATTCATGACACCTAATAGCCATCAGCTATAGAAAAAATGATATCTTCTGTCTTTTATGCTTGCAACTTCTCATACTTTTGACCACTGCTTAGTTGAAAATGGGCAAGATTCTATTTACTTATTTGAACTTTTCTCACTCTACATACAAGTAAAAAGGTTTTAGTGATAGTGAAATAAATATTTATTTCATTCATTGAAAACAAAAACCTATGATCTAAATGTATTAGGGTATTTCTGATATTTTATAGCAATAACACTCAAATTGGCAATAAATTTGGGGTTTATAGAAGCCCTATAATTTTTAGTAACTCAAACATCATCAGAAGGATTACCACTATAAGGGAAACAAATAAGATCTTCAATCTAAGACAAATAAACAAAATCTACAGGAATCAACTGAAACACTTTACCACAGTACATATTTACATATGGAGAATTGGAAAAGAGTTTGTAATCTTTACAAATAAATATGGATGAGGAAGAAGGCTAGAGAATGGAAAAAAGTACCGTAGGTTTTTCAATGTCCAATTTATACTGTGTTGTGCGTTCCCTTCCAGTATTTAGGTGTAAGACTTGTTTTCAAGTATGCCAAGAGTTCCCTTGCGGTATTTAGGTATAAGAAGTTCAATCCTGATAGAGTTATTTTGTACTTGTAGAAAAAGAGGGTGGCGCTGTTGAGAGTGTTCCACAAAATGAATTTACACCAAAAATACAACAATAAATGTAGGATAAGTGACAAAGTAGATGTGGCAATGAACTGAGGTGATATTTATAAGACATATACACTCAGGTAGGATAATGTAGCCAAATTTATTAATGTGACGTGAAGGACTTTTGCATAGCTAGGGCTACAATATTTATCTATCTGTTGAGTGTGTAATTTCAACTTATCACACCATCGATGAATTGAATGATTTAGATGTGATGCAGCCACTTCCAGAGGTCATAACTTTTGACTCGAATGTGGGTTTTTTCTAAAAAGGGACAAGATGGGGAAATTTTTTGAATGGAAGCCTATGACAGATGAAAATATGTTTCTAAAGGTTTTCTGCTACATCATTTGGTATTAGAGTGGGAAGATAGTTGGGAGAGGAAGAGGCAGAGGAAGAGGAGGTGTCACGCCAATGCAAAGATTGATGTTGGATATGCAGAGGGGGAAATGTTTTGAATGGAAGCCTATGAAAAATTTCAAAAAACCTTCAGAAATATATTTTCTTTTGTCATAGGCTTCCATTCAAATAATTTCCCCATCTTGTTTAGCCATTCTATTAATTCTTCTAGCTTAAGACTACCAGCATAGTCTAAAATGTCAACCTTGATTGATTCACGTCTTCCTTCTAAAGCCCTAAGAACTCTATCTTCATAGCTCATTTCTTCGAACCTTTCTTCTATATTTTATTCATTTTTGTCAGCACCTCCTCAGTTTCCCTCTTCATTAGATTCATTCCCTCTTTGTATTCCTTCATTATCCATTGTCTCACTGAGTCATTCAATATGCCTCTGCATATCCAACATCAATCTTTGCATTGGCGTGACACCTCCTCTTCCTCTGCCTCTTCCTCTCCCAACCATCTTCCCGCACTGATACCAAATGATGCAACCACTTTTAGAGGTCATAAATTTTGACTTGGATGTGGGTTTTTGCTGAAATTTTATAGGCAGATGCATGAGGAAGAGTTAATGGCCGTTTCAACATCTTTTTGGGAGCCTGAAGTTTCATCTTGACCTTCAAAATTAGCTTTTTCTATTTCTTTCCAGTTTTCTGAGTTTTGATTTTGTAATAAATCTGAAATCGTGTTTCTGATGTCATGGGTTAGTTGGAAATTCATATTGCCTTAGTTGATAGATTTTCTTGGGAAAAATGAGATTCTTAGGATGAGTTTTAAAAGTTACCAAAAATGGAAAAATCTATTTTCCTGAAAATCTGCCAAATATGGCAATTTTTGGAATTGTAATAAGTAGGAGTTTTCTTTCATTGTAGAGGCAGTGTAGATTGGATGCAATTAATGAGAATTGGGAGTTATGTTATTTTGGTATTGTATTATTCTTTTTGAATTGTTGTTTCTGAAGGTTTTTTGCTACATCATTTGGTATCAGAGCAGGAAGATGGCTAGGAGAGGAAGAGGCAGAGGAAGAGGAGGTGTCATGCCAATGCAAAGATTGATGTTGGATATGTAGAGGAAGATTTAATGACTCAATGAGTGAATGGATAATCAAGGAATACAAAGAGGGAATGAATCTGATGAAGAGGGAAACTGACGAGGTGCTGACCAAAATGAAGAAAATATAGAAGAAAGGCTCAAAGAGATGAGATATAAAGATAGATTTATTGGGGCTTTAGAAGGAAGAAGTGAATCAATCAAGATTGACATTTTAGACTATGTTGGTAGTCTTAAGCTAGAAGAATTAATAGAATGGCTAAACAAGAAGGGGAAATTTTTTGACTGGAAGCCTATGACAAAAGAAAAGAAGATGAACTATGCCTGCACAAAATTAAAAGGACATGCAATGATATGGTGGGATCACCTCTAGAAGGAATGAACTAGAAAGGAAAAGGAAAATATTAAGACATGGGGCAAGATGGAGAAAAATCTCAAATAAAAAATTCTTACCCATGGATTATTCACAAACTCTTTTTCGGAGGTTCCAGAATTTGAAGAAAAACTTGTCTACAGTGCAAGACTATACAAATGAATTCTACAAGCTATCCATGAGCATAGAGAACCAAGAAAATATTGAGCTAGATATATGAATGGCTAAAATTTCTCCATCCAAGATGAATTGAGCATGCATCATGTTAACAGTATGGAGGAAGCCTACCAATTAGCTCTAAAAGCTGAAGAAAAGTAGAATAGGCAATATATACAAAGGAATAGAGGTGGTTGAAGGAGTACCTAAACTCCATTTCAGGGAGGTTCTAGTAATGGTTAAGGAGAGCCTTTTCAAGGGTTTGAAAAAAATATAGACACTAGACAAGATCCTTCAAATCAAGAAACAGGAAGGGGCTGTCAGAGAGGATGAGGCTACAGAAGTGAAAGAGGCTGGGAAAACCAGAGAAGGCCTTTCACTTGTTTTAGGTGTTGAGAAGAAGGAAACAGAGCCTTTGCATGCTCAAATTATAACATGCAAGAAATAAATCAAAGATGACAACCTAGAGTGAACTTGGTTTAGCTAGAATTTATAGCAACAGGAGCAGAACAAGAAGTCCTACTAGACATGTGAGAAAGTCTCATGATGGGGAGATTGATGATCATTCTAGAGAAAGAAGGAGTCCCTAAAAAGAACTTTGATTATTTGTGGCTTCGAACCAAAATATTTAGAACTAGATGCACTTTAGGTGGAGAGGTATGCCAAATTATTATTGATGGGGGTAGTTGTGAGAATATGGTAGCTAAGGAAATGGTAGAGAAATTAAATTTGTAATGTGAGAAACATCCACATCCATAGCATATTGCATGGTTTAAGAAAGGAAATGAGGTTACTATTGATAAAATATGCTTGGTTAGTTTTACAATAAGAAAAATCTATAAGGATGAGATATGGTGTGATGTTATTCCTATGGATGCTTGTCATATTTTATTGGGAAGGCCATGGCAGTATGATAGAAAGATCATGCATGATGGAGATAAAAATACATATACCTTCTGGAAGGATGGCTGTAAAGTGACTCTCTTACCACTTAAGGATGAAAGGAAGAATGAGACCATGTTGTCTGCAAAGGATGTTGTCAAAGAAATGAAGGTGACAGGTTGCTTCTATGCATTGGTAGTAAAAAGGGGTGAAGAACTAGAAAACATAGTACTACATGATGCAGTAAAGATACTAGAATAATTTACTGATGTTATTCCAAATGAGCTACATGACGGTCTCCCACCAAAAAGGGATATACAACACCATATTGATCTCATTCCTTGAGAAACTCTTCCTAATCAAGAAGATTATTGAATGAACCCCACACAACATGCAGAGCTCAACAAACAAGTAACAAAACTAATTAAGAAAGGCCTAGGTACAGAAAGCATGAGCCCATGTGTTGCACCCGCATCGCTGACTCTAAAGAAGGATGGAATTTCAGGAATGTGTACTGATAGTAGAGAAATTAATAAGATTACTATCAAGTATCAGTTTCCTATTCCTCACATAGAGGATATGATGGATGAATTAGTAGGGGCCAAATACTTCAGCAAGATTGATCTACGGAGTGCATACCACCATATTCAAATTCGTGAAGGAGATGAGTGGAAGACAAATTTTAAGTCTAGGGATAGCTTGTATGAATGGATGTTTATGCCATTTGGACTTTCTAATGCACCAAGTACATTCATGAGATTGATGAATACTATTTTACGATCCTACATTGGTAAGATTGTTGTAGTTTATTTTGATGATATCATGATTCATAGAAAAAATAAAGGAGAACACCTACAACACTTGAGGATCATCTTGAGTGTATTGAGGAAAGAGAAGCTCTATGCAAATTTAAAGAAGTGCAGATTCATGAAAAATAGTTTGACTTTTTTGGGCTTCATTGTTTCTGGACATGGTGTTCAAATGGATCTAGAAAAGGTATAGGCAATCCTAGAATGGCCTAGACCATCCAGCATAACAGAGGTCAGGATTTTTAATGGATTAGAAACCTTCTAAAGAATGTTTATTTGAAATTTTAGCAGTATTGTCGCACCCATATCAAATTGTACAAAAGGAAAGGAATTCACATGGACAACAAATGCTGAAGAAAGTTTCAAGTTCTTGAAGAAAAAGGTAACTGAAGCTCCTATATTAGCACTTCCAAATTTTGATAAAGTATTTGAAGTAGACTGTGATGCTTCCCATGTTGGAATAGGTGTTGTTCTTAGCCAAGAAGGTAAACCAATAGCCTTTTTCAGTGAAAAGTTAAATGATGTGAGGAAGAACTATTCTACCTATGATTTAGAATTTTATACTATTGTTCAAGCCTTAAGGTTTTAGAGGCACTATTTGGTCCCACAATAATTTGTACTATTTACAGATCATTTGTCCTTAAAATATGTGAACACACAAAAGAAATTTAATAGTAGGCATGCTAAATGGGTGTCTTTATTGCAAGGGTATAATTTTGTTTTGAAGCATAAGTTTGGAAAGCAGAATCAGGTTGTTGATGCCCTAAGTCAACGTAATAGACTAATAACTACAATGGAAATAGAGGTCATTGGTTTTGAGTCTGTTAAAGTTTTGTATGAGGCCCATGATGATTTTTGGGAAATTATAGAAAAGATTAAAGAGTCAATAGCTAGTCCTTCAGATCATATGAGAGGAGAATACTTTCAGCAGGATGGTTACCACTTTAGAAGAAAACAACTTTGTATACCAGCTAGTTCCATGAGGGAAAATACTATCCATGAATTTCATAGTGGTGGTTTGACTGGTCACTTTGGGAAGGACAAGATGATAGCCTTGGTTGAAGATAAATACTACTGGCCAAAATTGAAAAGGGACATTACTAAGTATGTGGCAAGATGCAGAATCTGTCAAGTGGCTAAGGGTCACTCCCAAAACATAGGCTTGTATACACCTCTACCTGTACCCATCGAGCCATGGATAGATGTGAGTATGGATTTTGTATTGGGGCTTCCCCACACCCAACGAGGTGCAGATTCTATTTTTGTAGTTATTGATATATTCTCTAAAATGGCTCATTTTATTGCTTGTAAAAAAACTAGTGATGCCACAAGGATAGCCAACTTATTTTTCTCAGAAGTTGTTAGACTTCATGGCATTCCAAAGACTATCACATCTGACAGGGATACTAAATTTTTGAGTCATTTCTTGAGGACCTTATGGAAGAAGATGGGAACATAGTTGCATTTTAGCAGTGCCTGTCATCCCCAAATTAATGGGAAAACTAAGGTGGTCAATCACAGTTTGGGAAACCTATTATGGTGTATTGTTGGTGAAAAGCCCAAGTAGTGGGACTTGGTGTTGCCTCAAGCTGAGTTTTCTTACAAAAGTTCTCTTAACATATCAACTGGAAAATCTCCTTTTTATATTGTATATGGTAAGAATCCTCAGGGTGTTTTTGACCTTGTACAACTTCCTATGCAAGATAGAATTAGCAATGATGGGGAAGCATTTGCTGAACACCTTCAACAACTTCAACAACTTCAACAAGACGTTAGGAGTAAATTATAGGATAGTAATGAGAGATATAAGTTTGCTATAGATATTAGTAGAAGGAGACAAACATTTAATACAGGTGATTTGGTGACGGTGTAGTTGAGACATGAGAGATTTTCTATTGAAACTTATCATAAGATGAAATACCAAAAGATAGGACCTTTCCGAATTCTGAAGGAGATCAATGATAATACTTATGAGGTTTTTTTACCAGATGATTTGCCTATTTCTCCTCTATTTAATGTTTTTGATTTGTATGCATTTCATGGAAATCTATCTGAGCTACATAGAAAATATGAGGTGGATTGGCATCACCACCTTCCACGCAAAAAGAAGGAAAAGATTGCCCACATTCTGGATATGCAGGACCTACCATCACACGGAATGATCATTACACTAGGTACCTGATTCAGTGTGAGGGATTACCAGCAATCGATAGCACATGGATCTCAGAGTGGGAAGTGATGAAGTTGGACCCCACAAAGTTGCAGCAATTCACCGACAACCACTTGTAGGAGCTGCATTCCTTTAAAGAAGGGGAGAATGATGCAACCACTTTCAGAGGTCATAACTTTTGACTTGGATGTGGGTTTTTTCTAAAATTTTATAGGAAAATGCATGAGGAAGCTCGTTAATGGCAATTCAAACTAAGTTAGCTCTGTTGGTGACTATTTCAACATCTTTTTGAGAGCCTGAAGTTTCATCTTGACCTTCGACATATTTATATATATACATATGTTTATATATAAATATAAATATATATATATATATATATATATATACACACACACATATATACATATATGTATATCTATATATACATATGTATATATATATATATATCTATACATGTGTATATATACATATGTAATATATATATATGTATAAATATATATATATATATATATGTATATATGTATATATATGTATATGTATACATATATA
>MU223791.1:1067592-1094174 GCA_018584345.1 Thuja plicata
AATTTTGAAGGAAAATTATTTTCTGCTATTTCAGGTGGCCCAACTTCCGGAGACCATAAGTCATCACCAGTTGACCCGATTGACTATTATAACCCCATTTCAGAAATGCCACAAAGCGCTCTACAACTCCTAAAGTAAGCAAGTTTCATTCAGCCCAAGTTTCGACCTCATCCAGGGCCTCTAAAGCCTTTAAAACTGAGCTCAAATTTTTTACCCTATTTTCAATACCGAAAATTTTCAATATCTCCAAAACTAGACTTGATCTAGCCATGAAACTTTACTGGCAGGTTGATATGACTGAGATGAACCTCCACATGCAAAATCAAAACATTCTGAGATTGTATGACCAACTTACTAAAAATAGCAAGTTTCCATAAATAGCAGCTCTGCACAAGGTAGCCCTTATTGAAATTAAAACAAAAATATTTTTGGGTGATGCAAGATTGCCCTTACACCCAGGATGCTCCTGCATCAGTTTCAGTTTGTATACCATCTCAGTGGATACTATATTCTCAGTGGATCCAGAGTCCACTATCACCTTGCAAATCTTCCCATGAGACCTACAAGTTGTCTTGAACAAATTATTCCTTTGAGGTGGATCTATGGTGTTAGGAACCTTCAATAAATTTCTTCTCAACATCAAATTCTCTCCATCCAATACTGGCCCTACCTTGGAAATGGGAGAAGTAACACTTTGTGTGTCATCCTCTTGCACTAGCTGATTTCTTCTATCCCCCATTGAAGATGAGGAAGTCTTTTCAGAATACCTGCCCATTGTGTGACCCACTTGGTTGCATCTATAACATCTGCCAATAAAGACTGAAGTAGTTCTTCCTTGTGACTTGAACCTACCTCTAGGAGGCCCTCTTCCTTTGTATCCTCCTCTCTAAGAAGATCCTCTAAACTCATTACCGCCACTGTTATTGATTGACTGATTATCTTACTGTCTATTGGGGCTCTGTCCTCTACCAAAGTTACTCCCGCCTCTCTGGAAACCTCCATTATTGTTACCACCTCTTCCCCTTTGATGGAAGTCATTCCTCTTTCTAGCCTTATCCTCTACTCTCAAGGCTAATTGGAAACACTTGTGCATACTATCATGAGCCATCATGCTAATCTCATCTTGAATCCGTTGTCTCAACCCATTGAGATACCTTGCTACCTTCTCCATTTCATCTTCTTTTCTTCTAGCCCTTAGGGTAAATTTGCGAAACTGCTTAGTATAGGCACTTACTGTCATCTCCTTTTGTCTTAGGTTATGCAATTTTTGGTACATTTGGATTTCATAATCAGTGGGAAAGAATTGTGCCCTCAATCTGATCTTCATCCTCTCCCAAGAAACTAACTTCTTCTTTCCACTGGCTACCCTATCACCCTGCATCATGATCCACCACACCAATGGAGATCCTTTGAGTCTATCTTTGGCTTAGCTGACCCTCTTCTCTTCTAATACCTCCTTGTAATCAAACTAGTTGTTAATGGCCTCTAGCCAATCCAATAGCTCTGCACCATTCAAACTACCACAATAATATGGTATGTGTTCCATGCTATCCTTGTTAAGGGAATTAAAGGAATCCAAGAATAAATTCTGTTCCTTATCCATCTCAAGTTCTTTACCCTTGTTAGATGACTCACCTATCTGACTTTCAACATCCTCATCACTCTCATCTCCCCATTTTGTGATCTTCTTTTTACTCTTTGTCTCGAACAAACTAGCCTTCTCCAAGAGGCCCCAAAATAATTCCATAATCGCATCCATACTCATTTCATTAGGAGGCATGTTTTCAACCTGTTGACTCTCCTCCCCTTCAGACATAAACAAACTTCAAGAAATTTTGGCCCTGATACCATTCTGATGCAAAAGGATTGGTACTCGAGTGTTTCCTTCACTCAATTTTCTTCTTTTTCTAACCTAACCATCCAATGGTTAGTTAGTTTAGGATTCTCCACCAATTAGGATCTCCAAGACCCTAACTATCAACTTCTCCTCCAAGGTATAGTTGATCTTTTGCAGATTCCAAAGTTTCTAGGCTTAACTACTCCAACTAGTTCCTCAAATTCCTAGTCTTCTTCACTAGACTTACTCCTAGAATCCCAAACCCCTTCTTAGGATCTTCTGATAAATCCAATTAGAATCTTATCTATCTTCTTGGCCCATCAAAGTTCATTCTAAACCCTTTCCCACACTTCTAGACACATTACCAATCCAGTTGGTCTCAATTTCAAAAGGAGGCCTAATCGCCTATTTCCTAGTAGGTCTAAATTCACTATTTTTGGCATATTGCTCCCAAACTATTCAAATTAATCCACAAAAGACCTTTAAAATATTCAAGGTATCTATGAACACTATCAGAATCCAAAGTCCTGACTTTTGGATGCACCCACAACCCTAGTTTCTCTCAGGCCCTAGTTTTTAGCCTATTATTTAGGACCAATCAGCATAAAAAATTGCCAAATTGACCTCCAACCTTCATTTCACCATCCAATACCTTTTTAATGTTCAAGGAGACTATTTAGGGCTTCCAAATATTCCTTGAAGTCTTTCCCCCATGATCAGGGGTGCTCATGTCAAATCCTTCTTATCCCTGTCCTGGCTCACCTGTTCCTAACAGTCAACCACAAGGCTTCAAAATTGGTCTTGAAACCTCATTGAAAACACAAAAATAAAAGCAAAAAACCTATGTATAGACTCTAACCCTACTTCCCCCATGGTTTCAGTCAATTCCAGTAGTGGGTTCTTAGGTTAGAGCGATTTCTAACTCTGCAACACTGGAAGGTCACCTACAGACCAATGACTTACAAAACACTCTAACTTTACACTAGATGAACTTGGAAGAAAATAATATATTTCATATGAAATCTAATTGAAATCAATAGACGCTCATGGGGTCTTATATTTTATGCCAATTTGTACACAGCGGTACAATAGCAAGAAAACAATGCAGATTACAAGAATGTAATCTCAGACATTCATCCATAAGTACCAAAAACAAATATTGCAATACAAAATTTCATTAACCTTCTCAAATCACCGAATCCATGCTCATATACCAAGTAGGGGTAGTTACAATTTCTCTAACTTCATTTTGTCCATTTCTTGCAAAAGTTGTTTCAGCAACTTTTTGCATTTTGAGCATTTTGACTCATTTTGTCAACTCAATGGGTGATTTTGACTTTCATGACCCTAGGTAGGATATGTAGGGTCCCAAAACACACATTAAACACAAATTGTATCAAAATAGAAACTTTTACTAATTTAGGAAAAAATGCTCCTAAATCACCTAATGAGCACTATTGGCTCTTACAATCATGAAGTTAAACAATATTATATCCAACCTATTTGATCCTATGACAAACCACACAAAAACACCTAATCCAACCCAAAAACATGCTAAAACATCAAAATTGGAGGTGCCCTGCACCAAACAAGAATGAACCTTATGTTCCACGCTCTTGGGAAAATGTTCCTAGATGGGTCAACAATAAGAATCCATGACTACATAGCCCAACTTCCTCCAATGATCCATTAATAACAAGATCTTCACCGACCTGATTGGCAGGAACATAGAACACACTACCGATTGACAAAACCAACATAACTCGAAGAAAAAGAAACCAAATGATATGAAACCATAGAAGAATGATCTAAAATCACCTTAAAACAACATACTATGGACGCAATAACTAACTCAATGATCTGATCCATCACTACTTCAACTGCAACAAACTAGAAATAGTTATTAAAAAGAACAAAATATTTTTGGTTGATGCAAGATCACCAGCTACTCTAGGATGCTGCTACATAGATTAGTGTATGGTAAGGGGACCTAAGGGGTTGTAAGAGGTCTTAAGGAGCTCGAGGACACGCGAATGTGTCCTAGGACCCTCTTACGACTTATAAGATGTATAGAGAGGGGTCCTAGAGGGTCCTAAGGGTTGATAAGGGGTCCTAGGACACATTTAATGTCTTATAGGACCCCTTATGATCCACTACCATACATCCAAGGCATCATAGGAGGTCATGGGACACATTAATGTGTCCTAGGACCCCTGATGACCCCTTATGACACCTTACGACCCCTTACCATACATCTTAAAGGTCCTATGACACATTAATGTGTCCTAGGACCCCTTACAACCCCTTACCATACATTAGTATATGGTAAGGGATCCTAAAGGGTCTTAAGGGGTCCTAAATGGTCGTAAGGGGTCTTAGGAAACAATAATGTGACCAGAAACCTGTTAACAACCCTCACAACACATTAGATCTTGAGAGAGGGATCCTAAGGGGTGATAAGGGGTCCTATGACTCATTAATGTGTCATAGGACCCCTTGTGACCTCAACATTGTTAAAAATACATGTTAATTACTAAACTAACCATACTATAAACAATATAATGAGAAATGATCCTCAAATTATCATGAAAAATTCAAGGTATTAAGGTTACAATCAATAGTCCACTGGGAATCATGCTGAAGACAATGTGTTGATTCCTTAAAATTTGGTTGTCTAAAATTTCCTAAAAACCCTCAAAATCTAGAATCTTCATCTTAACTTCTATGAAGTTGAAACCATTCTCAAACATCCTGAAAATACATACATAAAATATAACTAAAGTATATACATAAAATGTAACTTAAGTATGTAATGTATACTTAAATGTTACATTTTGTGTCTGATCCTGGTGTTGAAATTGGTTTGTCATTACCTATTGGGATTTTTATTGCCGTAGTTGGATTTCATTCTTTATTCAATAAGGAACTTTATATAGGGCGTGCACCCTATTTAGAAGTTTTTTTGCATGTCATTATTTACACATAGGGCACACACCCTATAGGATGTCAACCCTATTTGGTGTGTGCCCTTTTAACTGCATTGGGATCCACCAAGCCTAAGGCTTGGATTCAATTTGGGCATCCAAGCGAAAGGCTTGGAGCATTCAAACAAGTCTGAGATATTTTTTCTACCAAACATTCAAAAAATCACATTTTTTCTTGTGTGCTCCCCATTAGGTTTGCATCTAATTCAATAATGACAAATTCAAATGACACTATGCTCTAGATCTCTCTATTAGCTATCTAACCATGTAATTTTTTTAAATTTTTTTTGGTTAATTTAAACTTTTCATCTCTGATTTCTTTTGTAAGTATGGCTGATTTTTTTCAAAAACTGTGTAGTATTTTAGGGATAGATTTTGGCTCGTTCATCAAATTTTCAAACAAGTTACTATTTTAGAAACTAGAATCCATTATAAACACATTAAAAAAAAAGAGGTTTTGATTTTCAATTAGTTTTGAATGATTTCTAGGGGGAGCACACATAAATTTAACATTTTCTAGGATGTGTGCACTTCAGAAATTTGTAAAAAAACATACATTCATAAAAAAAGTTAAGCTGAAATATCTAGGATAAACTACATGGTGTTAGATAACTCCTCACTAGAGTGATTAAAAAAATCACTGCTAACATTTTAGGGGGAGCACACAAGAAGCTATGTTATGTTTTAAACAAAAAACATGACCACTTTTTTTTCTCCCCCTTTTCAAGGGCCTTAATATCAACAATTTTCAAAATAAATTAGTCGTTTAGAAACTAGGTTTAGAGTACTACAACCCTTTTTCTTTTCCCATCTTGAAAGTTTGAGTCTAACTATCTTCAATTTCTTGTCAAAGTTTAGAGTTTGCTAATTTCAGAAAAAAAGTGTCACCTTATACCCCCTTTTTGGTCGTCCATCTTTGTGCACTTACCCTATATATTGAACTCATTATGACTTTCTATTTTTAGTTTTTTTAAACATAGGTTGTTTGACCATTTAGAAACTTCTATGTTTGACACTTTTGGAAAAATAGTAAATTACGAAAAATATAAAATATAAAATACCTAAACATTAGATGTTTATGTTATCTTTCTTAAAAAAAGAAAAAAAAAATTGACATATACAAATCAAGTTAGATGACTCTAAATGAACCTATTTAAAAATTATAGTTAATATCACTTTAAAACTCAATAAACTATAAAATATTCAACCAAATTGAAAAAAACCAATTGGATACACTAGATATTGGTGTCACAAACCTAAATTTGAAAGAATACCATTTATATCATTTTTAGAAAAAAGGTTATGCTGACCTAACTGAATGTCACTCCTTAAAAATGTTGATTTTTTATACAAAGTACTTTTCGAAAGAGAAGGAAAAATCGATACAAATCAATTCCAATTTTTTTAAAATATATTTAGAAAGGAAAGAAAATTCTAAAATTCAATAGTTTAAATTGTCTTCAAATTCCTAATGGTTTTGTACAAATAGGTGTTCAAATGCAAAGTTTTTTTTTTTTTTTTTTTCAGAATGTTCATCTTAATGTGAAAGTTGGCTAAAAAGTGGGGCATAGTATTTTGGGGACCACCATTCTATTCAACATATATAAATGATGCAAAAAAATATTTGCATATATGACCAAGCAATTTACCTTTTCCTATAGCTCTACAATAACCTCTTGATTATGGGTTGCAATCTTCAGCTTCATGCTCTTTGTTGTTTCACTTGTCTTTATTCAGGTCCAAGCTTATACTTACTAGGATTAGTAGATATAAATCTAATTTTTACATACAAATATAACCAAGAATTCAAAGGAATAATGCAAAGGAATAAAGAATGCAGTAGTAAAAAAACAAGACACAGATTTAACGTGGTTCACCCAATCTTGGGCTAGGTCTAACAAATAGAAAATCCAATATTATTACTTAGTACTTTCAACTAATTAGAATAAAAAATCCCTTGCCGCTCAATACCACTAAAATTTTTACAATACTCCACTCTAACAAGCCATACCTCTAACACCATTTTTATTATAGAAAAAACCCTAACCCTAAAACTTGCTTGATGGGTCAACCTAGGGAAATGCTTGATGATTCAACCTAGGGAAATTCTTGATGAGTCAACCCAAAAAATGATTCACGAGTTAACCGAACCCCATGAATTGTAGAAAAGTGTATCATACTTTCCTGATCAGTCACCACAAATCAACAATCTCCCTCTTGGAGACTGTTTGGCTCCAAACCAAACAACACCTCCATTCTTGTTCTAATTAGAATTATTTCTCTCTATTTGTGTTGGCTTCTCTTCTTTGTATTTCGATATTTGCAACCTCTTGATTCTGCATTTGAATAATTGTATCATATTTTAATACGAATACTCCTACATTTTCTTTTCTATTTTTGATGTACCTTCTTCTTTCTCTTCACCACTCTTATCCAACTTCTCACCTTTTTCCTTTATATATATTTTCCTTTTTATGTATTTTTATCTATATAAGCCTCCATGAATTTGTTTCCCATTCATATATCTCATCATAATTATTCAGTTATTCATCCTTTTAATCATCTTCTTTCAATCCATTCTCTTCAAAAATATCATACAAATATTCAAAAATATCACTATTGAAATTATCTAATTTCACTTATTTACCTTTATCCTTGCATGTGTCCTCCTCAAGCTTCTCCTTCCAAGCTTCTCTCAACTTCTTCTTCTTTGGAATTAATTAGTAAATAATTTTATTTCTTCATCTTCATTTTTCCTCTTCTCATATTCTCTTGCATACTTTTTATCATTATTATCGATTTCATCTTATATTTTCTTCTTCTTCCTCTTGTATTCAGGTTCCACTGCTATGTCACATTCATGGTGTGACAATGCCTCTTCTTGTTTCTGCAAATCTTCTTCACAAATTTCAACTTGTTGTCTTTGGTTATTTTTATACCACAATAGCTCTTCTTTTGTAGCCTTAATCTCCATTTTCACATCCTCCATCTTCTTGGAATGTTTACACATCACCATATTTTCCAATATCACTTTTATCTATAGTTCTCTTGGATTTTATATTCTACATTTTATTTCCTATAGTTTTGTGCTGATGTCTTATCATTTCTACTTAAGAAAACCTCTCTATGATTCCAATTTCTTTCTTTCTCTCTTTTTATATAATCTTTTCTCCACATTGGTTTTGACACACCTTTCATGATTGGTATTTTTTTGTTGTCATAAATTCCATCGTAAATACCTTCCTCTTTACACTTTCTCTGATATCCCTTAACAACTAAATTATTCTGCTAACTTGAAACTATATACTCATGACATCAATATCTTTCTCTCTTTATTAACTTACTCATCCAAATTCTTAATTCTATTTATATGATCAAAAATAATATTTTAATTTTAAGTTACATAACTAAAATAAACATTATGACATCCTTTTACCCGTTGTCCTAGTTTTCTTCAATCATTGGCTCCTTTTCTTTTCAACTTCCTCTCTTCATAAAAATCAGGCCTTGCATTTGCAAAATCTCCCAAGGAATCATGAAACTTTGGAGTTTCTTACTTATATTCATTATCATATCAAAAATATTCAATATCATTGACATTTTTATTCTCATATTGTTTTCCATGTTTCTCTACTGCAAACTTTTCCTAACACACTGCTGCAACTAGTCTTCTTTGATCTTCATTATTTTCCATATTTGCTCCACTTATCCTTTCCCTTGTCAATCCCAAGTCATAATATCATCCCACCTTATAAATGTCTTCATACCTACATACACATGCACATGCACACACTTTTTTTTTTGAAAAAGGTGGCATTGCCACTTAATATATTGTATTATGATTTTTTTTTACACAGGTTCAAAAAGACCTATCAGAGAAAAGAAGCAGGTAGAAAAAGTCCAGTCATTTCCCAAACACACAATACTAATAAATTTAAAAGGAGAAAATAATGTCTCCAAAAATGATTTCTTCATTGAATTTTTCCACTCTTCTTTGCTCTCTCTCAAAGGATTCCTTTTGCACTTTCTATTTGCTCCTTTTTTTTTAATTTCTCCTCTTATTTTCTATAAAGAGAACTTCCTTCACCTCTACATTTACATGTTTCTTACTTAGAAACTCTTTGTTGTCCAAACCTTTTCAATCCTCTCTCTTCAAGTCATCCATCTTATTCCTTCTTCTTTTCTTAACAATAATTTTTATAGGTCATTCCACCTTTTTCATTAGCCAACACCAAACATATTTCTGGCTTCTCTCCTAAATCCACTACTTTATCAAAATCTTACACTTCTCAAAACCCATTTTCAACTGTTGTTTCTATATCAAAATCTGTATCTTACTTTCTCTTATATGTCTGCATATTGTCTTTCATCTTGATGCTTTCCATCTTTGTACTTTTTCCTTATTTTTCTTGACTTCATGCTACCTGACCTAGAGCTCCTCACATTTTCTCTCTCCCAGTCTTTTGGTAACCACATTCTTCTAGTTAATCTTTCAAAACTGTTATACACAAATTTAACCAAAATCACATGACCATAACTACTCCAACTTGGGTTTTGACATGTTATCACAAATTCCATCATAAATACCTTCTTATTTATTCTTTCTCTGGTATCCCTTAACAACTAAATTATTTTACTAACTTGAAACTATATACCCATGATTCACCAATTTCTTTCTCTCTTTAGTAACTTAGTCCTCCATATTCTTAGTTCTACTTATATGGTCAAAACTAACATTTTTATTTTAACTTACATAACTAAAATCAACATTCTAACATCCTTTTACCTATTGTCTTGATTTTCTTCCACCATTTTCTCCTTTTATTTTCAAATTCTCATCTTCATAGAAGTCAGACCTTGCATTTGAAACATCTCCCAATGCATCATGAAACTCTCAAATTTCTTACTTATCTTCATTATCATATCAAAAATTGTCAAGATCATTGTCATTTTTATTCTCGGATTCTTTTCCATATTTCTCTACTACAAACTCTTCTTGACACACTATTGCAACTAGTCTCCTTTGATCTTCTTTATTTCTCATATTTTCTCCACTTGTCCTTTCTCTTATCAATCCCAAGGTATTATTCTTCTCCTGCCTTATAAATCTATTCATACCTACATACACATTCTCACACACAATATTAACAAAGATAAAAGGAGACAATAAGGTCTCTAGAATGTATTATTCAGACTTTTTCCTCTCTCTCTCTCTCTCTCTCTCTCTCTCTCTCTCTCTCTCTCTCTCTCTCAACNCTCTCTCTCTCTCTCTCTCTCTCTCTCTCTCTCTCTCTCTCTCTCTCTCAAAGGCTTCCTTTTTCACTTTCTCTTTCCTCCATTTTTCTTCTTTCTCCTCTTATTTTCCATAATGAGAACTTCCTTGACCTCTACCTTTACATGTTTCTTACTTAGCAACTCTTTCTTTCCCAAACCTTTTCTATCTTCTTTCTTTAATGAAACAATATTTTTCTATATTCTTTTCTTAACAATCATTTTTATAGGTCATTCCACCTTTTTTATTAGCTAACGCCAAACATATTTCTAGCTTCTCTCCTCAATCCACTACTTTATCAAAATCTTACACTTCTCAAAGTCCATTTTCAACTGTGTCATTTCTCTATCAAACTATGCATCTTACTTTCTCTTATTTGTCTTCATATTGTCTTTCTTCTAGATTATTTCCTTCTTTTTCATATTTTTGAATCTTTCTTTCTTTCTTTTTCTTGAATTCATGAAACCTAACCTCGGGCTCTTATCATTTTCTCTTGCCCAGTCTTTTGGTAAACACATTCTTCTAGATAGTCTTTCAAAACTTTTATACACAAATTTAACCAAAATCACATGAACTACTTCCTTACCAAAACCGTTTTAGGCCCTCAATTTCCTCTTCCCATACCTTTTAGGCTATTATACGAAATGATGGGGATGAATCTTCACCTAGTATTACACTCTGATACCAAACAATGGAAGTTTCATTTTAATAGAGATAAACTACACTTTATTGCAGTGACAAAAACTTACAACACATTAGAAAAATAAAATATTCATACAATTCTAAAAAACCATGTAACAAAAATGTAAAAATAGAGCTTCCAACAATTCATTTAAATCATGAAACATTTCATTGGAACTAAGAGATGAAACACAATTATGTGAATAAAAACCTGTGCATTCCTTTATTTTGTGTAAGAAAATGACTCAATTCATGGGTTAAATACCCAATAGTACTCTATCTAATCTTCTCAAATTAATATGTGAAGAGATTCCCTTAATCATACAATGCACTAATATCCTCTTACAAATCACTCTTACTCTATTCACCTTCTTGGCCATTGTCTTCTATGGACCCCTTGGTGTGTGTCTGACCATTTTTCCTTTTACAATCACTCTTCCATTAAATATTTCATGGGTGTTGTAAAACTCTCGAACCCCATCTCATTCCTATCATGTACTCTTATATATATTTCTTTATCTTTTCTTTTAACCATTCCAAATTATTTGATCAGGCCCCAAAACTAATTTCAAATTAAATGTGCACAAACTAACATTGGAAAACGTGAAAATATTATTGTTTTTATTCTCCTTCCTCACCAATAATGAACACATGGCTGACAATATTTTAAAAAAACCATTGAACTATTAGAAGTATTTGGTTGGAGAAATCTTGTACCAACCAAAGAATATTTGTTGTGTTTTTGTAGCTTGAGAAAACTTAAGTATGTGCATGCTTTGTGTTTTAATAGTTTTTTTATGCACAATATTAAATGTGGGCACTTTTTTGTTCTATTTTATCTACACTATTTTTAGTTCCCTACACATCCTATGGATGGTGGCACAAATTTATTTGAGAGCCTTGTATAGATTTTGTTGGTTAGACATATATATGGTGAAGACTATTAATTATGCACAATTTTTTATTTTTGTGCAAAGCTTATCGATTGCTTCGCTTAACTCTGGTGTTCTTTATGAAGGAATAAAAATGCATTGTTAGCCATACTTTCTAATTAATTAAAAAAAGTGTACTCTTACTACATCTGATATTAAATTAATTAATAAATACATCAACCGTACACTTTGATCCTTGTATACATAATTTTCTCACACAACCGTAAGCACAATGTTGTGAACTTTTTTTTATCTTTTTAAGCATGTGCCTATGAATAGGTCAACAAATGTTAGAATGTCAAAGTTATTGATCATCTATTAGAACTTTGAACTGTCAAACTACAATAATTAAATTTTCTAATGGCTTTCATTCTCTAAAAGGATTGAATAATATTAGATTTAAATTTATTAAGGAATGTTCAATTGGCCTATTTGTAGATCATACCATTGCTAACTAGATTCCCTCAAAGGAAGACATTTATGGTGATTTTTCTAGTCCTCTACGTTAATGTAGATTATATTTTATTTTGGTTCTATTTAAGTGGACTCATGGGTTATTTGGAAGGGTTTAGATTTAAAAGGAATTTTATTTAGATCTATTGGACTAGAGCTCAAAATCAAGAGTTGACATACTAGCTAGAGTGTTTTTGGGTAGAGCTAAACTAAAGTGATTGTTGTGTAGTGTTTTAGTTCGTATTTCATATGGGTTGACTAAGAGTGTTATTGGGGTTCAAATGTTGGTGGATCATTATAATTTTTTCAATCTTGGAATTAATTTCATTGCCTTCTTTTTTATCTCTATTTTCTCTTCTTGGCATTTATTTGATGCTCTATGTATTCATTTACAATATTTCATTTAACCCACGTTGGGCTTCTACAGTGAAAATGTCATTATTCATGCCTTTTAACTTTGTTATACAAACTATCATTAATATTTCTCTCTTTGTTATTTCCACCCTCTAATTATAAAATTTTGTGTCAAGCTTTAATACACACAATACAATATATTTCAATCCTTGAAGTTCATTTAAACAATAAAAAAAAACTACCAGCCATAATTCTTATACATTTTTGTTCATAATTTTTTATAATGAGTAAGGGATACTTCTTACTTAGACGATTAGAGTGATTTATGGCACAAGAAAAAAGTCATTATAATGTATTTGAGAAGAGATGTATAGACACATAATAACCATTTTTATGACTAGATCTTTAATTTGAATCTTATTTTATTTTCACAAAAAACAAATTTATTTCTACTCGAAGCTTCATTAATTCAATCTCCAATCATTTCCTCCAACTCTTCCTTCATGGGTAGTCATATATTTAGTACCCACTCCAAAAAAATTTAAATCAAGGAAAGGGTAGACATATATTTTGATTAGTTATTAAATAGTAAGTAACACATGAGCAATATACTGACTTACAACTTGAATGAGAAAAATAAAATTCAAGAGTCTTGAAGAAAGACATTATTGTAGAAATAAAATTTATCTAATACACATGAACACATAAGGTGAAAAATAAGGAATGAGCTAGTATATTAGTATGGTTATATGTTTATATGATGGTTAAAAATATCACACTTATTATTTTGGAATTGTTTCTATTTGAGGTTTTGACATTCATGTTTTGTCATTAATGTCAACATATGTTTCAGTTTGATGTTTTAGAAGTTTCAGAAAGATTGTTTATCACATGTACATGCAAGATTGATAGTAGTGTATGGTGTTTTAGTATATGAAAGCATGGAGTTGTATAGAGAGAAGTATGTACACCTTATATCTAAGGTTATTCAATTTTACATTATTGTTTTCATGAGTTATAGTTGTTTTGGTAAAGACTAGTTAAAGTGCAGCGACGGGGAATTATGACACAGATGGTCTGTAAGTTTTTGAGATAACTTGGATGTGAGCATGATTTATGATATATGAGATTAAGACATGATAGAAGATACATGAGAGAAAATTATTTGTGATTCTTGGCTCACTAGATTCTTGATGACATTAGTTGTCACGTGTAGACTGACGTAGACCTATTTGGGGTTGACCACAGAGATGTAACATGCTTAATTTTTGGGGAGCGTGAATTATGGATCTTGGCACGTAAATGATGATTTGTATTAATTAATTACTTGTGTAAGGTACTATGTGTATCTTAGTAAGGACCTATGTAATTGTTTGTGCATTGGAGAAATCTTGACAGGCCGACCTAATTACTTATTGTAACTTTTATAAAGGAAAGTAGTGTCTTGATGTATAAAATAATGGATTGGATATAGACGATGTTGCAAGCATGTGGATGGGAATTATACTAGATGTAGAGAAATGATTATGTTTTTAATGTACTTCATTGGAACTATATAACCAAAGAAAATTTCTTTGGGCCACTTCACTATTATAAGTATACTTTTATACTTCTCTTTAGATAATAGATCCAGAAGGTGGATTTATCCTTTAGAAGGTGGATTTAACCTTCACTTTGGGAAGTGTTCTCGGGAAGTTAGCTCATAATTTATATCAAATCCTAATATTGTTGAGAAGACTCCTAACAAGGCATGTCGTTTAACAGGGACCTTCTACTACATGTAATAATCAGCTCCTAAGAGGGATAGATCTCCTAACAGGGATACAATATTTATAGTTCTTTATTTGTGGGTGTTAATTCCCATCGAGGTTTTCCCTTAACATGGTTTTCATTGAAAACAAATCATGTTGTTATGTGTTATCTTCTTTGTGTGTATATTCTTACTTTTTATACTATTGCATGGTTAAGTTTCAAATGGTTGAGATTAGTTAAAAGTGCTAAAACACTGATTCACCCCCTCTCTCAGTGTTGCTTGATCCTAACAATTGGTATTAGAGTTTGATGCCCTTGGAGAGAAATCCTAACAGCTTGAGGTATATCCTGATGGATTCAATCAATTTGGAAGAAAATCATGAAGCAGGACTTGAACACCTGGATAAGGATAATACTGATAATGAGAAATTAAAATTCAAACTAAGAAGGGTCAAATTTTACATAAAGAAGCTTAAGGAGTAGCTTGACATTTCAAGGAAAAAGGGCATGAATATGTTGAGAAGATAAAGGAACCTGAGAAAAATTCATCTGGTTTGATTGAAAATCTTGAACAAAAAAAGGAAGCATTGAAGCATGAATGTGAAGTCACTACTTTCAAATTGGCTAAGGAAATTCAGCAAGAGAAATATGAAAAAAGAAGATTTGAAGAGACCTTGAAGAGTGGAAATATTCAAATGGAAACATATAGTTAGAAATCAATGATGTCAAAAATAGGTATAAAGAATTGGAGAAGTAAATATCATAATGATGGGAGAACTTTTTGAGGCAAAGAATCACATAGAGAAACTTCATGCGTGTAGAAACAAGATTAGTGAAGAACTTGAACAACAAAATCCTAAAGGTGATATAAATGGAGTTGGTTGTGACGGAGCTAAATTTTGTAAATTTCAAGAAAGACAATCTGAAGGAAAAACAAATGAGGAACCTAATGTGCAAACTATACCTTTCAGACAAAGATTCTTTGGATGCAACAAAATTGGTCAAGTGAAGAGGGATTGTAGAGGTAAGACTCCTTATAAGTCCTTTACTGGTTATTGTTTCAATTGTTATGAATATGGGCATAAGAAGTGTAAGATCTAAATTTGGATTTCATGTGAGGTCTTCTAGATAATAGGAATAGCATATGAAAAGAGACCCTAAGTCCAATTTTAGTCTTATACACTTAATTATTATGATAAGGAATTGAGAATACTTGTAAAGAACTATGGAGTAAAATACCTACCTTATATCATAGCAGATCTGGAAAAAATCATTTTCTGTTGCCTATGTTGAGTTTTTGGAAAATATGAAGCCTAACCCGGAATAGAAATGCAGAGACAAACAAAACCCAGAAATCTTTTTCAATCCAACACCGTCCTGTGAAAAAGGTTGACCTTGACCCACAAATGTCACCGTTGACCCAATAATCTTGACCCTGACCTACACTACCTCGATAGAGAATCTAATTTCAGATCTTGGTAGTTTTTTGAAAAGGGTATCCAGATCTGGTCTCAGATATACTATTCTGTACCTATAACTCCCAAAAATAGCACCTACAAATATCTGAAAAAGAGGCTTTTGGGGTGGCTATATAGGGTTTTTCCTTAGTGAAACCCTTATTTTGGTGATCTCCACCTCCACAAATAGCCAAATATAGAAATTATGTGTGTGTTTTCTCTTTGGAAAGAGTCTTTAAATATGTAATATCAAGATCTAATCTTCTAGATTAACAATCCTAACATAACATAGAAATGAGAAAGCAATGTATAGATTTGAATATGATAAAGAAAGCATACCAAGCCCCCAAAGCTAAAGTACTCCTACCAACTCACAATCCATAATTGCTACCCCATGATAATGTCCTTTGAATGCTTGAATGTTGAGAATGGTAGATCTAATAGAGAAGAGCACCTTCTTGCTTCAATGAAGATCTACAATAGCTTGTCCACAAAATGCTTGAATGTATCAACATGTCCTCATAGATTGTCCTTCTATATCATCTTATTTCTTATTTGCACCATCATTACATCACGTCATTTCCTGATTTTTTTATGATAAAATGAAGGCAAAAGAGAGTGTTTATATAAAGATCTCAATATAGGTCTCCTAGGGAAATGCGAGGGACCAAAATTCAAATTTCACCTTGAATTATGGTCTAATCACAATCACCAACAAGAGAGGGAATGAATTAAATTAAATATTAGAGAAAACACTTCCGCATCTGAACCCTGGGACCTACCTTAAGTTTAGAGCCCTAATAAGCTCCAGAATTGAAAGCGGGGATCAACACCCGATAAAGGTCTATGTTGACCTCACCCTTGACCTAGGTCAACATTGAATTGTCTCTTGACATAGGTCAACGTTGACCTCGACCCTGACCTGAGGTTTTAGGCAGGTCACCTAGTGGTATCTGTGAGATTCCTAGGTCAACCAGGGACCTAGGAAGGTGATGAAACATACCAGAATATTGGGAAGAAGGCCTAGAGGCCTAGAGAGAGTAAGATGAGGCCCAAGAGGGCCTATTCATAGGTCCTACCTAGAAAATAGAGTCATGGAGAGGGAAACCAAGGAGAATCAATAAGATCCTATCCCTAAATTCACCTAATTATGTAGAATCAAACACAAATGTATCCTGAATGTGAATCCATTATGCGAGCGCACTAAAATCAAGGTGCTAAACCTACCAAAATGGGAGAGCTTCCATTTTTAGATGATACAAGAAGGTAGAATGTAGAAAACCTGATCAATCACCGAAGAAGAAAGATTACATCAGTGAGGAAACACAAACTAAGATCACATGTTATAAGTTCAACAACTTTTGAAACATTGCAATAAATTGCATATTGTAGGTTAATTAGAACATACCACCACCTACATGTTCTAAATGAAATAATCAAGGACACATAGTGAAGTTTAGAAAATATAATAGACCAGTGAGAAAAAAGAAACCACCTATATTAGTGATAAAGAGGAACATTGGTGATGTTGGTAAGAGTATGGCTGAGTATATATAGATGAGTTCAATAAAAGGTTTATAAAGGAAGAAAACAAACATAGTAATAAAGTATAGAAAGAAAAGAATCAGAGTCACTCTAAGGGTCAGGGAGAGTCAGTAGATGCTATTGGATCTTCTTTTGAAGTTAGCATTAGAACATTAGCTTGAATGACCAAGCATGGCCTTAGGGGGAGCTTCAGAGAAATATAATAGTCTATTATCTAGTGCCTAATTTATATATTTAGATGATGTGAGGTTAGATATAGGGACAAGGATATGTGTGGATGCTACATACTTGGTCGTAAGGTCTAAAAGGTAACACAGTCTGATCGCCTGGAACTTCGTGGTTGACTAGGAATGAGATGGGTTTTAGAAATGTATTGGGAAATGCATTAGAAGTACACTATGAGATTTGAGTATGATTACTTATTCAATTTTAGTACCATTTGAGAACTTGTGAATAATAGAGAGAAGACCCCTCTTATGGCTTTTGATATTGCTAAGAAATTATTCAACAATATTGAGGAGCAGAACAAGTTAAGTGATAAGCCTAAAGAAGTAGTAAAGGATGATACTGAGCCTGAAAAAGATACTGAACTAAAGGAGCTTAAGATTGAATTAACTAAGAATGAATATAGAATAGGACAAAGAGATTATAATAAAAGTTTGAGAGAACTTGGCTAAGGTATTAGAGAGGTAATTTGATAGAGTGAATAAACTACTTGCCTTGCCTTTCATTATTCAAGGAAGTGATACTATAGACAACTTGAACAAACTCATGGATGAATTTGATATCCATTTCACAACCTTGGAGAAGGTTGCAATAGATAAAGTAGAGAATAATATGCATAGAATAAGCTAATAAAGGTATGAAATTCAATCACCTCGGATGTTAAAGTTTTTGAGATCACTATACAAGATATCAAAATCCTGTATCAATTAAGGAAAGAAGGTATATCATATGGATGTGAAGTTTGCATTTTAGAATGGTGATCTAAAGGAAGAGGTCTAGATTGAGAAACCTGATGGTTTTTCTTTGATAGATGATTAGGAAATGGTTTGAAAATTGAAGAAGGCATTGTATGGTCTTAAAAACACTAGTAATTTTTTTTCCATATTTTCAATGTGAGTTCATCAATTTTTTGATGCAGGTTAGTCAACCAAACAACCACTATTGTTGTCAGAGTTTTTTCATCGATGAAGTGACCCAAACAAAGTTGCGTCAAATTGTCGACAGTAATCGTGGTTGAATGATCAATTTATAATGCATTGAGACTGTGGACATTATGGTCGATGCAATCAATTGTTCATTGTCATTGTCGTCGAACTATCAAGTTAAGAATGCATTGAGACTATGACATTCTGGTTGATGCAATCTGTTGTTCATTGTCATTTTTGTCAAACTATCGACTACAGAATGTGTTGAGACTCTTACACTCTTGTCGAAGAAGTCCATTGATTATTTTGATTCTTGTCAAACTATCGAATTCAGAATGCATTGAGACTATGGAATTCTGGTCGAAGTAGTTCATTGATCATTGTCATTGTCATTGAACTATTGAATTGAGAATGTGTTGAGACTCTGTCATTCCTGTAAAAGTAGTTTTTTTATCATTGTCATCGTCGTGGAAATAGAGACATCATAATGCGTTGAGACTATGGCATTCTGGTTGAAGCAATTTGTTGATATATTTGAGGGCCGTCAAAATAGCGACGTCAAAATGCATTGAGACTGTAGCATTCTGGTCGAATCATTTCATTAATCTATTTGATGGCCATCGAAATGGAAACGACATATTCTCTTAAAAATTAATAACAATTTTTCGATCATTTTTCTTACTATCATGTTGTTATCATTGTTCTTACTATCATTAAATTATAGTCTATAAATAACATTTTGCAATTTTTTTTTTCTTTTTCTTGATTAGGTCATTATATATTTTTTTGTTGATTTTATTTTTTTTATAATGTCTTGTGTTTTCAATGCATACATAATTGTTGTCACATAACAATACATAGTTTCTAATACAAAATTTAGTACTCTAGCTAACATGCATGCTACAATAAATTTCAATTAAGAAGTTTTAAATTGTTTTTTTCTTTCCATGATAGTTGTTTAACAATGCAAATGTTTTAACTCCTATTGTTTCCAGTATGAAAGATGTGCTAGTTGTTAAAAATATAACAAGGAAATCATAAAAAAATATTAAAATATTGAAAATTCTATCTATAAATTAAATGATCTAGAAAAACAAAAATAATTACCATACCTGAAAGCTCTCCTTTGAATAGTACCTACAATGTCAAATATGAGTTCATAAATAATGTATTGTCGTCTAGTCGTAATTTTAGATGCATTATGAAATCTCTTACCAAAAATTGGATTCCTATCATTGAAAAACATTGATATTGTAGGATAACATATATTCCTATTCAAATGAAAATACAATTTGTTGCGTGTAAAAGCTATATGCATTATGAATATGTTTAATCAATGTGTTAATCGTTTCATACAAACAATTCAACTCACCATCTAATTTTCCAGTTACATTGATTTTTGCTAGCAAAAGCCTTATTTTACACAAATACATGTCCTTGTCATGTATCATATTCAATTCACTAAACATTATTCAATGTAATTGAATCTCATAAAAGCTTAAAAATAGATCACAACCATTGCAAAGGCAATTCAAAAAATAATCTACAAGACTATTAAGTAGCTCTTTACATGTATATTTGCAATTAAGAAATACATGAAGTTTGTCAAACAAATAAATTATTACACTCTAAATAAATGAATCAACTAAAAAATGTTGTACATTATCCAAACTTAATCAATTCGCATTATCTTTGCATAGTTATTTGATTTCTATGTTTCTATTATGATTAATTCCTTTGACATATTTTGATTTTTTGTGGCAATGTTTTTACAGTTAAAGAATTATCACTTGCATTATCCTAAAAACTTACAAAGATATAAAAATAAGAAGAAACACAATCATCATACCTCTAGTGAAAAATATGTTATGAAAATTATTTGCATGATCATAAGCAATGCTAGTATTTTGCTAATGCACTATTACGCCCTCCTATGTGAATTATATCTACACGTGTCAATATTATGAATATTTTGTAACACATGTCATCACAAGAAAGGAAATTCTATATTTTTAAAATTTGATATGTATATATGGTATTTTGCAATGCCATGAACATGTTAATAAAACTAAACCTACATTTATTTTATAATAAAATGCCAAATGAACAACATAATAATGAATTTGAACAAATAAACTAGTCATAATATATGTGTTGAAGATAATGATATTGATTAATACTATTAATAATTCCAACAATAATTATTAATTACTAATTACTAGTGATTAATAGTGTTATATTAATGATTAATAGCCATAAAATTTGAATACTGACATCATTAAATTATAATTAACATAATTACTAATAGCTTTCAAGATACGGAACCTATCATAAGAACATTTTCTTAATCAGTAGATAATCAAACATAGTTTTATAACATCACCATTCCAAATTTAACAAATTAATGATCTACATATCAAACTATATTACTAACCACATTTAAAACTAAAATTACCAATATATAGTATAATAAATTGAATAAAAGCATATGATAACTATTGAAGATAATTATTCAATTGTGTATTGTCATTGATGTTACACAAATGTAGTTATTTTACACATATATCTAAACCTAACCCAGTACAGACAGTGTATGTTGAGCTCTCTTGGGCATTGAAGAAGACTCCAGTATCAGCCAAAGTGATTTTATCTATTAATCGAGCTCTGCCAGTTAATGAATGAAGTTTTGTATTAAGTGAGTTCAGTCGAGAAATACGGGTTATATGGTTTCAGCTGAGTAACGGTTAGGCATCGAAGGATTACAATGTTAACTGAGTTATGAATTTAGTGTCAGCCGACTAACACTAGTTTACACTTTATTCTTAATTGGTTAAATGCAACTGACAAATTTGAGTTTTATTGTTTATTTGGAAAGGTATTTAAGCCAAATTGACAAGGCCTATCATATATATACAAGGTCATGTTTGGATTGAATGTGTAGTATTTTTTTTATATGAAGAATGAAGGTGAAGTAAGAGGGAATGCTGATTAAGGACAAAATTGATAATCATATTTTTTCCATTAGTATACAAGGGAAATATATTTTGAGCCATCGGTATCATAAACACCAAAATACAGGTTTATAGTGCAACCTGACATAATAGTTAACAGAGGTCACCAAAAATGTTAAGTATAGAGGAACCCGACAGAGGAACACGATAGACAGATCATTGTGTAAGGTTACAACATAGTTCATAGAGGAATCTGATAGACAATTTTATAGTGAACACTGACAAAAAGACTAAAGAGCAACCCGAGCACTAGTCTACTGAGAGACAACTTTATTCTGAGAAATGTGGATCTCAGTTACACGTCATATAAAAAAGTTAAGTTTTATATCTAGCTTGAAATCTTATCTTTAAATCCATTGCTTGAAGGACAAGCAAAGTAATTGTAATTGTCTTAATTAGTCTAACTATTTGTAAACATGCAAACTAGGAGATGAAGGTCAAGTTGTAAACCTTTGATCATAGAGTTATCATTGTAAAGTGTGAAACTTATTTAGGTCAAATTCATTGTATAAATAGATGTGTAATCAATTAGAACTAGAGAATGTGATGATGATTCTATCCACAGAGAAATCTATGGAGTAGATATACAGTTTCATGCCGAAGGATAACCAAAGATGAAATCAGTTACAAAGAACAAGATTCAAGGCCACCGAGCAGAAGAAAGGTATTAATCAATCAATATAGGCTATACATCATATTGTAAAATTTAAAGGATATGTAATCAGAAATTCAGGATTCCACATACTCAGGTCAATAAGTATTTTTGACTACATTCTAACAAGTGTAGAAAATAGACGAAATCCTTTGAGAAGGTGGATTTAACAATCCTTTTGTAAATCTCTTAACCGAGTGTATAGTACATAATGTTGCTAAAGCTCTTAACATAGTAGACCTTAACCCATCTAAACATGTTACTCCTAACAGGGTAAGATCATCAGAAGTGATCAAACTTGTAAGCCTTAACCGACCCCTTCCATTATGAAGATAGTGAAGTTTTGTTGGTTTCATCCCCAACGCAGTTTTTACCTTCTAATAGAAATTTTTGGCATTACCAAATCTTTTGTCAAGTGTCTTTACATTTCATGAAAATTTCTATGAATGTTAGCATGAAAATTAAGTTTATGAATTAATATTACATGCACAAAGATAGAATAACACATATGGTCGGTAATGAAAGGAATTAATTACCAAATAATTAAGGGTTAATTGAAAATTTTTTGAAGGGTACTGATTAACCCCTCCCCTCTAAGTACACACCACTCCATTGTTCCAACAATTAGTATCAGAGCTAGATCTCTTATTTGGAAAATTTTAAATCACGAGAGAGAGAAGATCATACAATGGAAAGGTATAAGCTAGAAAAGAATATTGAAAAATTAGAAATTGCAGATACAGGTCTTTTATGATCAATACAAAGAAGATGGAGTCAATATGAGAGAGATACTAGATGAAAGAAAGGTTATGGAATATTTCTGTAATGAGAGAGATACTAGATGAAAGAAAGGTTATGCAATATTGCTGTAATGAAAAAAACTATCATGAAGAAGAGATACATGATTTGTTTGAGTCATCAGGATCTACATCTTGCAATACATATGACACATCAGAAGGAAGCATTACCAATCTGAATGAAATCAATCAACATCTGTTTGGACAAGTGAAATCACTGCAAATCAGTCAAGAGGCACATATGGTAAGAATGATTGAGGTTATGAACAATTCTAGACAATATGAGAAAGAAAGAACTTTAGATATTGATGACAGGAGGAAGATCACAGAAAAGCTACAAGAGAAAGAATTAGAAATACAAAGACTTACTAGACATCATCATGAGATCACCAATCGAATAGTTCTTATGAGTCATGAGGCAAACTAAGTGAACATATAACTAAATGGAAAATTGGAAGCTATTGGTGAGCTAAGAGAAGAAAATAAAAAACTAAAGCATAAAGTAAGGATTCAACAACAACACAAAGATATGATCAACAGAATTGAAGAAAGCACAAGAAGAATGGATGATTTTTTGGATAGACAAAGAAGAGTCAACAACAATACCTATCTAGGGTATACCGAGCATGGAGAATCACCTTACCAAGCTGATCCAAAAGATGTCTACACAAATCCAAGACCAAGGAAGTAGTCATGCAATCACTGTGGAAAACCAAGCCACACATCAAATGTTTGTAGAATAAGAATTAAAGGTATTCCTAAATCCACATCTTCATTCATAAGAAATTATTATAACTATAACAAGAAAGGACACAAAGGTCATGAATGTAGATCTAAGGTGAAACAACGAAAGAAGGAAACCTACATGGAAAAATATTTTCCTACTTGTAAAATGCATGGGCATACATCTCTTGAATATAGGAAAAACAAAAAGAAAGCATAGAAGCCAAAATAACAAGAACATGCCTATCAACTGAAAAGAGTTGATAACTCATATGTTTGGGATTACAACACATGGAAAAATTGGACAACATGTAGTAGATATGGACACATAGTTGTAAACTACATGAAAAATGGATGAGAAGGTCTATAAGCTGGACTAACCCTAGAATGACATGCTTACACTATCATAGGGTTGGTCATCTAAGAAAGGAATACAAAGACTGAGTGACAGAGAAAAGCACTTTTTCCAATGGAAATACCATTGAAGACATTAGGAAGATGAGAAAAAAATGGTGGAGGAAAGCTATAAACACAGATGATGCTAGACCAAGAAATACAATTGCTGACACCTTATCCAATGTATCTAGTGATATCAACACCCCCACCTAAGCATAACAAGTAAGTATTGAACTACACTACATCAAGTTATATTTTACATCAGTTACATTATACATTGATAAAATAATAAACTATCTTGAATAAAGATGCACTATGATATTACTTTCTATGGATGTGTGAATCCAATCTTGTTGGTCAAATGCTTACCAAGAATCATCGGTATACATACAAAATATAAGCTGGTAGTATAAATTGAGCACCATCGGTAATCATGTAAAAGACAATCAGTCTTCGCCTAATACCAAGCACCATTTGTAAACATGTGTAAAGTCAATTGAGTTGACACTTACCCTGAGCATCGTATTCTCACCGAGAATGAAGTTAGCATGTTCCCCGAGTGACTCCATCTTCATACACTGAGAAGTGGGTAAAAGCATTTATTACACCACTTAGGGCATCGTCTATAAAAAGGAGAGAAAATAGCTCATTCACTCACCATGCGATTAAGAGAAAAGAGTAGAGTGAAGCAAAGCATAGAGTGAACAACATCGACTAGATTGTGGAAGAAACTCACATTAGATTCATGACATTTGGTCTGATCATCAACAACTACAGCAGGACAAGTGAGTAACTAAAGACTCACATAGCTCACAATTTATTTACGGGAAAAGCCCTAATTTATAGAAACAACGGCAACCGCATCTCACATTTCCAAGATCAATAATGCCAAGGATAAAAACTTTAACCTAATCAAGAACACTACTTGTGAAGAACCTAGATACAAATTTTGTCTAGAGGTTACTTCAAACCTGACAATGTTGGAGCATTTTCAAGCATACCTCCAAGGGTTTTTCTGATTGAGGATGTCCGAGCGTATATCCACTAAAAATTTGTAGAAATTGGAGATCTAGAAGTTAAGAAATATTACAATAAGCTTTGCACAGACAGACTCATTAAAGATAAACATAAACATGTAGAGTTGAAAGGGCTGACAAATTCCCTAATGTTCCCAAAGGAGTTTAAAACGGAGTGGATCAGGACTATACTAAGAAGGGTACATGACTAAAAGATGTGGTTTGATGAGCCAAAATAGATCACTAGGCATGTAATATACACAATGACTAGTTATCCACTAAGAGACAAGGCTAAGGCACTCAAACACCCTTCTCACCCTAAGATTGAGAAGACAATAGGTGCAGAATGGGATGGCCGAGGATTGAAGGTAAACTCCATCAAAGATATAGAACCAAAATTTGGTGCTTGTGTGCTGGGATACAAGATATTTGAAGCCAGCATAATGAGTAGTATTGCATGTGAAGTAGTAGACACTATTGACAAGATTGTAAAGAAGGGTCTATAGTTGGATCTATCCAAGATTCTACTAAAGTAATGGGAGGAAAACATGAGGACCATTAGATAAGAAAAATATAACTCATGTAAGTTTGGTTCACTCCTTAGGTGCATATTTTTTACTTTCAAGACTTCTTGCCATTTGTCAGTAATGTTAATTAGGACACTACCCGACCAGTGACAATACAAATCAGTGAATTCATCAAGTCACTAGGTGAAAAATTTACATTATTCATGGATGAATATTCCACTGGATTCAAGGATAGAATGGAAAAAAGCATGAGGATACCATAAAAAAGGTAGATCAATATAAAGATAATATTTGTTTCGTGGTGGACACCGATACAAATTTGAACAAATCTGTAGTACCAAGGACAACATGGTTAGCCCCACTTGATTATAAGATCAACATAGATAAAGCCACCAATGCTATTGTAGCATTATTAAATGAACTATTAGACAAATCATTACCAAGGCTCGAAACCTATGAAGAGGCTAAGGCAAGAAAAAAGGTTGACCTAGTACTGAATAAAATTGACAAAAAGAAGGATAAAAGGGTAAAGACACTTAATAAAAAGCTGTCGATAAACGATGAAGAGATTAAACAACAACAAGACACCAAGGGACAGTCATCCATCAGTGAAGGTGAACCAGTGAGTGACTCTGAATCACAAGAGTCTGATGTGTTGATGACAATTATTCAATTTTGTATTGTAATTGATGTTTACATGAGTATAGTGATGTTTACACAAATGTCTAATCCTATCAAATCACAGTCAGTATTTGTCAAGCTCTCTCGAGCATTGAAGATGACCAAAGTGATTTTTAGTTCTAACCAAGTTCACTCAGGAATTACAGTGTTGGTCAGGCGTTAAGGATTTCAGTGTTGACCGAGTAAAATAGTTAGTGTAAGCCAACTAACAGTGGTTTATATTTTATGGATAATTAGTCATATGCAGCCGACAGATATGAGTTTTATTATTTATTTAGAAGTATATCAAGGCCAACTTGACAAGGTGTATATATATATATATACATATATATATATATATACATATATATATACATATATA
>MU223791.1:1121277-1132973 GCA_018584345.1 Thuja plicata
CACCTGAGTCAAAGATGGAAGAAATTGATGAAATGATGAAGTTGCATCCAAATAAGTTCTTAGAAAAATTGAGATCCTACAAAGTACTACAAGGAAGCTTAATTGAGCTTGACAAGGAAAGTGAGGAAGCTTGGAGAAAAATACTCAATGTATCTAGAGAGGACACAAGCCCCGATAGAGTAGTAGCACTCACCGACAAGCCTCATAATGAAGAGAATAAAGGTACACCAAGGCTAGAGAACATTCTTATAAATGATAATGAGGATGTTAGTTTAGTTGAATTGAACATAGAAGAAAGTAAAGCAATGGATGACATACCTCAGATTTTGCATTCATTAGGAGACACAACAGATGTCATAATCCAAGACGTGACAATAATAGATATCACTAAAGATCCTGCCAATGAGGTAAAGGAAGATGAAGATGTCATTGTTACCTCTAAGAAGACCTATTAACAAAGTAACAAGACACAACAACGGATATTGCACAGGTTAATATACCAGGAAAAATTCCATTATTGATATAGGCTATCAATATCATCTCACAAAAGGAGAATTCACTTGAGAATGATGCAAGTATACCCATGGATAAGGTTGAAGAGGAACATAAAAACACAACTGATGAACAGAAAGAAACAGATGGATAACAGAAAAATATAGGTGAATAAGAGAAGCAAGGTGATTCCACTCCAAAGGATAGAGAAGGAGAAGTTGCAGATAAAGCTAAGGTTTATGTGGAGACATCTACACCCAACCGACAAGTAAATACTGAGCAACAAGTAAAAGGAACAACACCTCCAAAGCCTTCATCAAGTATATCAGACCAATCAAAGGAACTATCTTTGGTACTACATACAGGTGCCTCTACTACACTTTCAAAGAATTAGAAGAAACATAATAAAATTCTAGTTACACTAGATGAGATCATTGAAATATGAGACTGTGATCCGAGGAAATTGGATCCTGAGTCACTTACAAAGTATGCATCACTTTGTAAAAGAAAATCTATCCAAGATATACTAAAAAAGGAGACAAAAGACACACATGTACTAGAAACTATATAGGATATCTTATTAGAAATTTTACTTGATAGCAATATTGATCAAGATGCTCTTATACTTGATCAATAATAAGTTCTTACCAACCCCATCACATCACAGAATGTAGATGCATAGAAGGGAATAGAAGAATGTGCAGAGCATAAATACCAATACAAATTGACAGAAAAAATCAGCCAAGAAGTGGCAAAGAACAAGGTAAAACTATATGAAATGGTCAACACATTAGAACCCATTATTTCACAAGTTATAATCTTAGTTCAGAAGTTACGCATGACAGAGAAATTCACTAACAAGAGTAGTGAAAATATTGCAAAGATAGATGCAAATCTAAATGCTAGTGCACAACGTCTTACAACCAATGACAATGTGATCAAGTTGCATTATGACAAGATTATGGAATCTAAAAGGTTGAGACTTGACATTTTAGAGGCAGAATCAAAATTCAAAAATGAGGTAAATGAGCTTCAAGCTCTACTTCTACCAAATCTCACATTACTGCAACAACATATGACTTCGACAAGACAATTGATTTCCACCCCAGAGATATCTGTCACCGACAGTATATATGATATGCATGCAAGAATAACATTGGAGCTCATGGACCTAGAAAACCTTAAAGATAAGTGGGAGAAAATGATGAAAGACATGTAGAACTTCCATTCCCACATCTTTGACAAATTGTAAGTATTACACCTTTGTCCTTATTATCAAAAAATGTATATACATGTATATATACTATACTGGCATGCACATAGGGGGATTCATATTGACAAAGTAAAATACATGGTGTATATACTAAACATTTTAGGTTTTGCACATATCAATTTTTGATACTATTGTCGAAGGGGGAGATTCATGATCATATTTTGGCAATTTGTATACAAGGGAAATAGTTTTTGAACCATTAGTATAATATACACCAGAAGACAAGTTTATAGTGCAACCCAACATAGCAGTTAATAGAGGTCACAAAAAAAATTGAAGTACAGAGGAACCCAACAGACAGGTCACTGTGTAAACTGACAACATAGTTCATAGAGGAACTTGACATACAAGTTTACAGTGAACATCAACAGAAAGACTGAAGAGAAATCTGAGCACCAGTCTATCGAGAGACAACTTTATTTCGAGAAGTGTGGATGTAAGTTACATGTCAGATAAAACACTTAAGTTTTATATTTAGCTTGAAATATTATATATAAATCCATTTCTTGAGGGAAAAGAAAAGTATTTGTAATTGTTTTAATCAGTCTAATTGATTATAAACATGCAAACTATGAGGTCAAGTTCAGGTTTTAAACCTTTGATCATAGAGTTATCATTGTAAAGCATGAAACTTATTTAGGTCAAATCCATTGTATAAATAGATGTGTAATCAATCAGAACAAAACAATGTGATGATGATTGTAGCCACAGAGACATCTATGGATCAGATACAAAATTTCATGCAGAAGGAAAACAAAATATGAAATTAGTTACAAAGAACAAGATTTAAGGCTACCAAGTAGAACATAGGTATTAATCAATCATTATAGGTGATACATCATATTATAAAATTTAAAGGATCTGTAATCAGAAATTTAGGATTGCAAATACTCAGGTCAATAAGTATTTTTAACTACATTCTAACAAGTGTAGCAAATAGAAGAAATCCTTTGAGAAGGTGGATTTAACAATCCTTTTATAAATCTCTTAACCAAGTGCACACTAAATAGTATTGCTAAAGCTCTTAAAAGAGTAGACCTTAACTAGTCTAAAAATGGTACTCCTAATAGGGTAAGATAATCAGAAGTGATCAAACTTGTAAACCTTAATCGGACCCTTCCATTTTGCAGATAGTGAAGTTTTGTGGGCTTCATCCACACTACGTTTTTACCTTTTAATAGGAGTTTTCTACGTTACCAAATCTTGTGTCATGTGTCTTTATATTTCATAAATTTTTCTATGAATGTTAACATGCAAATTAATTTTATGAGTTGATATTACATGCACAAAGATAGAATAGCACATACGGTCGGTAATAAAAGAAATGGATTACTAAAGAATTAAGGGTTAATTGAAATTTTTTTTTAAGGCTATTGGTTCACCCCTCCCCTCTCAGTACACACCATTCCATTATTCCAACAAGAATATCCAGACCAAGCTGTAAAATAATATTTGATCAGTAAGGATACAGTTAAAGGCGGAACAAAGATCTAAATCTGCAAAGATAGTTGCTTCTTTAATTAGATAAACTCATTGGTACTCTCTAACAATTATAGCAGTGATCCAAATATCTTGAGAGATTAGAACTAACAGACTCTCATAAATCCTCTCACAAGGTGGCATTTCTACATTGAAGTGTTTAAAGACCTCTAACAAGGCCACTCATGTTAGGGTGATTAAATCCTCTAACAGGGTGTAATATATAAAATGTAACATATAACAATGTGTAACATAAGAACATGTAACATTTGAAATAAGTGGGGGAAAGATAAGATATTCCTCTTCTATCCAATGATGCACAAAGGAAAAATCCAAATTGATCAACCCAAAAAGGATCAATGCACAAATGAATCAATCATTTGGAAATGAGAGCAAAGAGGAAAGTCTTAAATTCCATGTTTTAAGGAAACGAATGTGTGATATATTTAGAATGATTAAGGATTTGAATTAAAATGGATAGGAGAGATGCACTAACCTTGAAATATTGTAGATCAAAGAATGTTATTTTCCAAGTTCTGTAGATAGTTTCTGGAAAATCTGACAGTTGATCCCGAACCAGAATGCAGAGACAAACAAAACCCAAAAATATTTTTCCATTCTGATGTCATCTTATGAAAAAGGTTGATCTTGACCCACAAATGTCAACCCTGACCCAATAATGTTGATCCTGACCTACACAGGTCTGACAGAAAATTTGTTCAGGCCATCTGAAAAAATCTAAAAAGGGTATCCAGATCTAGTCTCAAATCTAGTATTCTAAATCTGTACCTACAAGAAAAAGAGGATTATTTTTTGTGGGGGAGGAGTTTCCTTGGTCAAACCCCAGTTTTGGAATTAACCTCAAATATATGTAATTGAAATTGTAGAAATAGACAAATTAAATGCATAAATTCACCTTGCTTGTAAAAGTCCTTGTGGAGGATTCGAATCATTCAATCCACAAGCATGTATGCACCAAAATGTGGAATGTAGAAAGGTAGGATGTCTTCAATCAATTTATTGTAGATCTCCAACACCAAGTCTTGAATGGGTTCTTGATTTGGAAGAGGTTTGGAGGAAGGTGGATGGAGAGATCACCAAAAGGGCACTATGTAGTTTGAATCCTTCAATGGCCTCCAATGGATCTCCTTAATTAGAATAGATGGTTTAATGGATGAATGCTTGGTTGAAATCTTGCTCCTTATCTTTCTTGAATTGCACTTGATGATAGTTTTAGAATGCTTTATCACGATTAGAAGACTTAGAGAAAATGAGAGGAGAAAGGTTCCCTTTTATATGAAATTAGGGCACAATATTCTAAGGAGGCTGACATGGGAGAATTAAATTCCCATTAAAGCCTTTACTCCTAAGAGAGGACCTATGTTAAATATAATTTAGGAATCAACGCTTTGGAACCCAAAACTGCTGACCTAGAAGTAGGAAACAACTTTTGCAAAGACCGACATCCAGAAACTATGGGACCCTAAAGTTTGAACCCTGGGTCAAGGTCAAGGTTGACCTTGACCTAGGTTAGGGTCAAGGTTGACCTTGACCTAGGTTAGGGTTAAGGTTGACATAGGCCCTAAAGGTCTACCTTGACCTTGAAGTCCAGAATCTCAGGTCTGCCGTCCAGAATGTAGAAATCATGCTAGAAAGAAGTGGAAAGAGGGACAGAATAGGGGGAAAGCCAGGTCTAACTCAGGAACCCATTCTAGGTGATAGATATGACCCCAAACCACTTACTTGGAAGGATAAACAAGTCCAACAATGGAATTTCTTCCATTTTCTGACTATACATTTAGCCCCCACTTTAGCAAGAGTATGAGGTCAACATAAACTCTTGGTAAAGGAAAAAAGATAGAAAAGACAATCTTATTGGAACCAAAAGGCATAAAGAAACCCTACAGCCCCCAAGGGAATTAAGTCTTTATCAACCCTAGGATCATGATAAAAGAGACATCACTAGTCAAAGAGAATGAGAGAGAGAGAGAGAGAGGAGTAGTTAACTCACCCAGTAAGATGTGTGTATATCACTATGAACCACAAAAAGGATAGGATGGCCCACCAAGAAAGCACTTGATAGTCACCCCATTAAGTTGTGTGCCTTCTGGCGACTTTGTGCATGTATGTAGTGCATCTTCTAATGACTTTTATGAAGTAGCCATGGATCCATATTCTTATATCACCATGGGATACATTTGTAAAATGTGTATCTCTTCAGGATTTAGCAACTTATGTGCGTTACCTTCCGAGGATTTAGTATATTGAATTGTAATTGAATGCATATCTATTCAGGATTTAGCAACTTATGTGCATTACCCTTAGAGGATTAAGAAAAAATAAAAGTAAAAGTGTGTGTCCCCTCAGGATTTAGCAACTTATGTGTGTTACCTTATGAGGATTTGGCATGTTGCAAAACAAAATGTTAGAACAAAAATGCATAATATAAAATGAGGGAGGCCGTGTATATGCCCCCTCCTTAATATGGAAAAGTACATACTATTTTGACATGTTAAGGAAAGAAAATAGCAAGGATAAAGCCTTCTTTAACATCAAGAAAATATCTATAGACAACACCCACTCCAAGCCAAGAAGGTCATAGCTCCTATGAGGCCATGGAAGGGACAAATGTAAAGAGATATCATGCAAGAAGTGAAAAAGTAACCCTTGTGAGGGATGGCACAATATTTAGTGTCCAAGGTGAGAGATTTATCAACCATGGAAACCTAATGTCAAAAAAAGAAATAGGTTATGATCAAGGATATAGAACCTCAATGCAAACCAGAATTTTCATGTATGATTGGAAATCACATAATAGATAGATACTGCTTAACCAAGGGAAAAGTGAATCCCGGAAAGACAGAAAAGAAGGTGCTGGCATCCTTGGCTCCCAAGTGTAGGAACATGGATGAAAGGGGACCTATTATATCGCTCACAATACTATGCAAGACAATGAGCCCCCAAAGATTAGGCTAACATTGTTTACATAATGTGGAGTTCCACAATAGGAACATAAATGTTATTTAGACAAAATAGGATTAAAATACAACTCATTGCCACATGATATATAAATAACTTTATTATCAATGAGTTGCTTAATCTTATAATGTAAAGCATGACATTCATTAGTAGAGTGGTCATGAGATCTATAATATAAACAAAAAGGAAGAGTCTTCAGGTGTGGACTACGTTTCTTTTTGTGTTTAGGTCTAATAATCATCTTAGCACGAAGGAGTTTAGGCAAAAGATCTTCTTGGTCAAATTCCTTCTTAGGTTCATCATGTTTTGAAGTGTTATTTGAGATGTTGTTATTGATGTGTTGTTGAGGATTAAATCCCAATCCATAAGAATGCTCATGCCCTCCATTCTGTAAGGGCATTTGAATTCCCTATTTATGCTTACCACATCCTTGACCATGGAATCCTTGTTTAACTAGTAAACGATAACTAGGACCATAACAAGAAGCCATATCAGAAGGAGTCAATGGAATTTTAGTAGTCACTATGTAATCATTAGTAGGTTTGATAGATTCATAGTGAGTAGAAGCAGTGACAAATGTATTATGAAGGTAATGAGAAGTAGAAGCAAAGACTCATTGTTAAAACTCTCTTTGTTGCTTCATAAAATCAAGATTAGAAACCTTATACTCTCCAATAAAGGTAGCAGTAAAATCCAAGGTTTCCCAATCATCTCCTGCAAGAGAATTAGAGGAAGAAAGATTACTATTAGGAATAGGAGTATTGTGGGTTTGAATATTCAAACAAGGATTTGGCAGATCATTTGCATGAAGTGTATACACCATGTTGTTGTGAATAAACTTGACTTTATGGTGAAGGGTGGAAGGAACAACATGCATTTAATGCAACCAGGGTCTACCTAGAAGTAAGTTATAATGAAGAGGTCTAGGAATAACATGAAAAGGAGTATTCAGGATGACCGGACCTAATTTAATAGGTAAGGTAATGATGCCCAAAGTTTTCTTATCAATGTTATCAAAGCCATGTATAGGATTATTATCAGGTTGAATAGTTGAAAGATCAGCTTTAATTGATTTGAGCATGTCCATGGTACAAATATTAATCCTAGATCCATTATCAATCAAGGTCCTACAAATGATACTCGTATTGATAGTAACAACAACCATAAGGGCATCATATTGCTTCTTAGCTTCTTTAGAAGGTAAATCCTTTTGATTAAATACAATGTCAGGAGGACCCGGGGTAACATCCATGCATTGTAAGAAGGCATTGATGTTCTCTTGATTAGGAGGTGGAGTGGAAAGAGTTGCTAGAGATTTTTGCAAGGCTTCATGGTAGGTAGGTGAAGTTTGAAGAAGCTCCCATAAAGAAATATTGGTAGGGGTATTGTGCAATTGGTTTATCAAACCATAATCCATGCTAGCAAGACAGGGTGGAGGAGGAAGAATGGATTGAGAAGGTGGTAAAGAAGTAGGAACCACCAGATTAGGTTGAGGGTTATTCCTTGTACGATAGGTGTGAGCTATCAAATATTGATCATTGAAACATTCTTAAGATTCCATAGGTTTACCTTTGATAGTAATGCGAGGACAACCTTTAATAGTCAACAAGGGTTTTGGATAAACAATGTTAGTTATCTCAACACTACAAGTAGATTCACATGAAGGAAGAAAAGAATACATCCTATGAGGAGATGAGGGTGGATCTTGATTCTCCATAATATCATCACTAAGAGGGAGAACATTAAGGGAATTCATATCATTCTCTACTAATGCCTCATCACTAGAAGGAATCTCAAATGGAGGTAAAGTATCCATAATGTTTTCTTCTTTCTCTAAAATGTCCTCACAAGAGGAGTGTGATTTAAAAAAAGAGTCACCATAATTTATGAATATGTTATCCATTAGTAAATCACCTTCCTGTATCAAGGCATCTTCACAAGGAGGGGATAAATTAATGTATTTATCCAAGGGTTCATCCCAAAATTTAGAATCATCCACAATGACTTCATGAGGAAGAGAGTCATCAACATCAAAATCCAAAGGTTCATCCCAAATAGGAGGATTATCATCCCTATCAATAAAGAACATTGTAAAATGTTTGGAAAATACTTGAAACAACTTGTGGAACATGATAACAAATAAAGAAATGCATAGAAAATAGATCTAGATATATCCCAATGCATTCAAATGAAATGTATGATGAAAAATGTAAATGTTTTTATATTTTTAAAGAAATTTTGTGATTTTTATTTATTTTTGAAATATAAATGCAAGAGAATAAAAGAAATCTACTTTTAAATGCATGTAAGATCTAACACAAAATGCAAATCTAACACCAAAAAGAAAGCATTGTCTATTGCGGGTTCACCAAAATGTAATATATAAAATGTAACATATAACAATGTGTAACATAAGAACATGTAACATTTTAAATAAGTGGGGGAAAGATAAGATATTCCTCTTGTATCCCAAGATCCACAAAGGAAAAATCTAAATTGATCAACCCAAAAAGGATCAATGGAAAAATGAATCAATCATTTGGAAATGAGAGCAAAGAGGAAATTCTTAAATTCCCCATTTTATGGAAAGGAATGTGTGATATATTTAGAGTGATTAAGGATTTGAATTAAAATTGATAGGAGAGATGCACTAACCTTGAAATATTGTAGATCAAAGAATGTTGTTTTCTGAGGTTTGTCGACTATTTCTGGAAAATCTTATAGTTGAACGTGAACCAGAATGTAGAGATGAACAAAACCCAAAAATCTTTTTCTGTTCTGATGTCATCTTATGAAAAAGGTCGACCTTGACCCATAAATGTCAACCTTGACCCAATAATGTCAACCCGTAGCTACATAGGTCTGACAGAAAATCTGTTTGGGCTGTCTGAAAGAAAGCCAAAAAGGGTATCTAGATCTGGTCTCAAATCTGCTATTTTGAATCTGTACCTACAAGAAAAAGAGGATTGTTTGTTGTGGGGGAGGGGTTTGCCTTGGTCAAACCCTAGTTTTGGAATTAACCTCAAATATATGTAATTGAAATTGCAGAAATAGACAAAGTAAATGCACAAGTTCACCTTACTTGTAAAAGTCCTTGTGGAGGATTAGAATACTACAATCCAAAAGCATGTATGCACCAAAATGTGGAATGTAGAAAGGTAGGATTTCTTCAATCAATTGCTTGTAGATCTCTAACACCAAGTCTTGAATGGGTTCTTGATTTGGAAGAGGTCTGGAGGAAGGTGGATGGAGAGATCACCAAAAGGGCACCATGTAGCTTGAATCCTTCAATGGACTCCAATGGATATCCTTAATGAGAATGGATGCTTGAAATCTTCCTCCTTAGCTTGCTTGAATTTCACTTGATGATAGTTTGAGAATGCTTGATCACGATTAGAAGACTTAGAGAAAATGAGAGGAGAAAGGCTCCCTTTTATATGAAATTAGGGCACAATATTCTAAGGAGGTTGAAATAGGAAAATCAAATTCCCATTAAATCCTTTAGCCCTAGGAGAGGACCTATGTTAAATATAATTTAGGAATCGATGCTTCGAAACCTGAAACAGCCGACCCGGAAGTGGGAAACAACTTTTGCAAAGACCGACATCTGAAAACAGTGGGACCCTAAAGTTTGAACCCTGGGTCAAGGTTGAGGCTGACCTTGACCTAGGTCAGGGTCAAGGTTGACCTTGACCTAGGTCGGGGTCAAGGTTGACATAGACCCAAAAGGTCGACCCTGACCTTGAAGTCCAGAATCTCAGGTGTGCAGTCCAGAATGCAAAAATTAGGCTACAAAGAAGTGGAAAGATGGGCAGAACAGGGGGAAAGCTAGGTCTAACTTAGGAACCCATTCTAGGTGCTTTATATGACCCCAAACCACTTACTTGAAAGGATAAACAACTCCAAAATGGAAGTGCTTCCTATTTCTGACTATACATTTAGCCCCCACTTTAGCAAGAGTATGAGCTCAACACAAACTCTTGGTAAAGGAAAACATACAAAAAAGACAATCTTATTGGAACCAAAAGGGATAAAGAAACACTTAGGCCCCCAAGGGACTTAAGTCTTTATCAACCCTAGGATCATGATAAGAGAGACATCACTAGTCAAAGAGAAAGAGAGAGAAAGAGGAGTCATTAACTCACCCAGTAAATGTGTATATCTAACTGTGAACCACAAAAAGGATAGGATGGCCCACCAAGAAAGAACTTGATAGTCACCCCATTAAGTTGTGCACCTTCTAGCGGCTTTGTGCATGTATGTAGTGCATCTTATGATTGATTTTATGAAGTACCCATAGATCCAAATTCTTATATCACCGTGGGATACATTTGTGAAATGTGTATCTCTTTAGGATTTAGAAACTTATGTGTGTTACCTTCTGAGGATTTAGCATATTTAATTGTAATTGAATGCGTATGTATTCAGAATTTAGCAACTTATGTGCATTACCCTCAAAGGATTTAGCAAAAATAAAAGTAAAAGTGCATGTCCCCTCAAGATTTAGCAACTTATGTGTGTTACCTTCTGAGGATTTAGCATGTTGCAAAACAAAATGTTAGAACAAAAATGCATAATATAAAATGAGGGAGGCTTTGTATATGCCCCCTCCTTAATATGGCATAGTACATACTATTTTGACATGTTAAGGAAAGAAAAGAGCAAGGATAAATCCTTCTTTAACATCAAGACAATATCCATAGACAACACCCAATCCAAGCTAAGAAGGTCACAACTCCTATGAGGCCATGGAAGGGATGAATACAAAGAGATATCATGCAAGAAGTGAAAAAGTAACCCCTATGAGGGATAGCACAGTATTAAGTTTCCAAGGTGAGAGATTTATCAACCATGGAAACCCAATGTCAAACAAAGAAATAGGTTATGATAAAGGATATAGATCCTCAATGCAAACTAAAATTTTCATGTATGATTGGATATCACATAATAGATAGATACTGCTTAACCAAAGGAAAAGTGAATCCCAGAATAATAGAAAAGAAGGTGATGGCATCCTTGCCCCCTAAGTGTAGGAACAAGGATTAAAGGGGACCTATTATATCGCTCACAATACTATGCAAGACAATGAGCCCCCAAAGATTAGGCTAACATTGTTTACATAATGTGGAGTTCCATAATAGGAACATAAATCTTATTTAGAGAAAGTAGGATTAAAATACCACTCATTGCCACATGATATATAAAAAAATTTACTATCAATGAGTTGCCTAATCTTATAATGTAAAGCATGACATTCATTAGTATAGTGATCATGAAATCTATTATATAAAAAGAAAGAAAGAGTCTTCAAGTGTGGACTACGTTTCTTTTTGTGTTTAGGTCTAATAATCATCTTAGCATGAAGGAGTTTAGGCAAAAGATCTTCTTGGTCAAATTCCTTCTTAGGTTCATCATGTTTTGAAGTGTTATTTGAGATGTTGTTATTGATGTGTTGTTGAGGATTAAATCCCAA
>MU223791.1:1146515-1183983 GCA_018584345.1 Thuja plicata
ATATATATATATATATATATAAACTTAGATCCATTTTCTTTAAACTGATAGTTCAAAATTTACAGGTAACATGATAGAGAATTCAAAGAAAATTGTTGAATGGTGTCAAAATCATTTTTCTAGTTGGGACACCAAATACAACAAACGTTATTTTTGTGAAGTGAAAGGTACTTTATATTTTGTAGGAAAAATTTAAATTTAAATTTAATTTCTTATTCATCTATGTTATCATAATTGTTGATCTAAAAATGTGCAACTTTCATTTCATATTTGTAACAGATATAGACCGATCTAATCCTTAAAATTGTCAAAGGATTGTTGGTATTAGAAGTTTAGATCAATTTATGAGTATCAGACAACACAAGCCTCTATTGATTCAAGTAAGAGAAAAATCATGTTTTTGTGTTGATTGCGTTGAGGACAATCCAATGAGTCAATGTGAGAATATTGCAAATAGATATGTTTCATGATGGGATATGAAGGAATTAATCATAATGCCTCCTTATGAAGATGATGAAATTGACATAAACATTCATAATCCTATATATTCAGATGATTACGAGCATGTTTCAGATTTAGTTGTTGCAGGTTCATGCACATGTACATGTTCTTTTATTTAAATTTAATTTATTGTACTTTTTATTTTAATTTAATATCTAATCTGGATTTGTATAGGTGATATTTTTTCTGTTTTTGCAGATCCTAAGAATGTAGAAAGTGTAGATTATTATCTATTAAGATGCACAAAAGCTAAATACAAGTTGCCAGAAGAAATTTTAGATGGTGATGGGCAGTCATATCCGATTGTTTTAGTTGTTATTGAAGGAACATATTATCAGCAAATAAAGATAGACAGAAATGGTGTTCAGTTTATTGAATATATGTCTAGCAAAAAAGCTCTACATTACAGTCACTTGGTTATAGCAACAAAGTTGCAATTTGAGACATTGCAAAGAAGAGGACGTGGCAATCAAAAGTGGAGGTTGCCTATTGAAGAACATGAAATTTTTTTGGAGATAATAAAAGACAGAGAAGAACCAAACTATATGCATCATGAGCTTTAGGATAAAATTCTTTTTGTAGCTCTTGTACTTTCATATTTGAACTCTACAGTTTGAACTCTTACTTAATGTATTGGATATTGGATATATGGTTTTAATATATCTCTTGAATAGATTAGTTAGGTGTATTTTAATTGTTCAATAAATTTATTATATAGTTAAATAATGTATGTTGTTATAGATTTATGTTTTGATTTGTATGCTTTGATACCTCCCCTTAAGACATCCCCTTAAGACTTCCACTTTTAAATTACTTTTAATTACTTGCATGACAAATTGAATAGATTGGTTAGGTGTATTTTAATTACATTCAATGAGTTTATTATATAGCTAAATAATGTATGTTGTTTTAGATTTATGTTTTGATTTGTATGCTTTGATACCTCCCCTTAAGACTTCCCCTTTTAAATGACTTCTAATTACTTACATGACAAATTGAATAGATTGGTTAGGTGTATTTTAATTATATTCAATGATTTTATTATATAGCTAAATAATGTATGTTGTTATAGATTTATGTTTTGATTTGTATGCTTTGATACCTCCCCTTAAGACATCCTCTTAAGACTTCCCCTTTTAAATGACTTTTAATTACTTACATGACAAATTGAATAGATTAGTTAGGTGTATTTTAGTTGTTCAATGAATTTATTATATAGCTAAATAATGTATGTTGTTATAGATTTATGTTTTGATTTTTATGCTTTGATACCTCCCCTTAAGACATCCCCTTAAGACTTCCCCTTTTAAATGACTTTTAGTTACTTACATGACAAATTGAATAGATTAGTTAGGTGTATTTTAATTACATTCAATGAGTTTATTAAATATAGCTAATAAATGACATCTCGTTAACTCATTCATAGACATATAATATGCAATGACTAAAATGAACATGTATATATGTAATTTGTCTAAAAAATAAAATATCTCTTTCACATACATGTATAATATGCAATTACTAAAATGAACATGTATATATGTAATTTGTCTAAAATATGAAATAACTCATTCACATACATATAATATGCAATGAGTAAAATGAACATGTATATATGAAATAACATACCGACATATAACATGTAAATATATATGTCTGAAATAACATGTATATATGAAATATCTAAAATATGAAATAGCATGTACCAACATATAACATGTAAATGTATATGTCTGAAATAACATGTATCTATGAAATGTCTAAAATATGAAATAACACATGTACCAACATATAACATGTAAATGTATATGTCTGAAATAACATGTATCTATGAAATGTCTAAAATATGAAATAGCATGTACCAACATATAACATGTAAATGTATATGTCTGCAATAACATGGACATATGAAATGTCTACAATATATCTGTGAAACATGAAATATGTAAAATAGCATATATGTGTTGATATAGTACGACCATATCTTGATCCGTGACCTGATCCGGGTCTACCTCCTCCTAATCTTTGTGTGCAATAAAAGAAATATATGTACATGTTAGGCATACACACATGTATAATAAGCTAAATACTTATGATCATAGAAAAATTAAGTTTGGAAAAATGTATAAATTTACCTGTATGTCATGATGCACAGTGTTGGTTGTTTTCCCATTTTTGGCTTGTTTCCCTAAAGTTTTGTGGTCCTCACTCTGGTTTCGTGCTTAAAAGAAGAAGTTTCTCAGTTTATGTGTCTTTTCCTTGTCAAAGTTTTCAGGTTTTAAGGTTAGAATCCATGAAAAATTTGCAAAAAATCTGAAAACCTAGCTCTTGTTTGGTGTGAAAAAATGAAAGGAAAACCTAAGACGTTTATCACTTCTATTTTGATGTTACTTTTGGGAATTCACTTAAGTCATGTGTTACAAGCTTAATCGCCTAGTTGTGTAGCCAGAATGGCATATTCCCTTTTTCTTCTAGACTTGGCGATTAGCTTGTGTCGCATAGTCTCTCACAGAATTAGAATATTCTTTTAGCTTTATACAACTTTGCAATTTCTTCATATCGCATAGTCGCAGAACGAGTAAATAGGTCAGCAGTATATGAAGGGACCCACAGATAGGTCAGGATGTCGCAAGAAAAGATCAGCAGTCAAAGGTTCATCACGAGACTTGGCGATTTCTTTATGTCGCATAATCGCTAGATTGATTTGTAGTTAAGTGAGTAGTGCAAGGATTTATTCGCATGGTCTCCAGAAAGGATGGCAGTTAAGAGAAAGATGCTTAGACTTCATGACTAACCATATGTGGTTTGAGATGAAACACAGTCAGGTTGTCACCAGATTGAAATGATGAGTCATCTTTCCATTCTGCAGTGTAGAGACAAGTAATCAATGAGGCACGTGTCAAAAAGTAAGCTAATTTAAAAGGCTTATCACATAGACGCCAAATGGTAAGAAACTATTTAGTGATTATGAGACTAAGTATAAGGGTCTTTATTAGTCGCATAGTCTCTAAAGAATTTAAGGGTATGATAGATTACTTGGTGATTTAGCGGGAGCCGTTAGATGAACTGATCAAGAGATCCTACGGCGGTCGCAAAGTCTTTGAATAAAAGAGTCCAAAAGGAAAAGTGCTCATGACTTGGAGATAAGGGTATGTCACGTAGTCGTTAGATGAAATAAAGGGTAAAGTATTTGTCACATTGTCTCTAAGGGATTTGACATTTAGCATTTGTGTTTTGCGATTAGGTGACTAAGGGTAGTCACAGGGTCTTGCAAAGGAAAGAAAACACTCAGCAACTGGGAGATAATCATGAAAGCCAAAGATAACAGTTAGTCGCGTAGTCTCTGAAAAAGATTTGAGTTAGCTATAACATCCAGCGACATTGATTTCTTTATGTCACGTGATCGCTAGATGGTATCTTTGGTTAACTATGACAAGGAAAGTTACATAGTTGCTAAGTCTCCAAAAGAATCATAGGTTAAGGACTTGGGTCAGCAATAAAGAGATTATATACAGTCACATGGTCGCCTGATATCAAATATTAAGAAAAGGTAGCAGTATCCAATATGACAATGTGAATCATTCATCGTCCAATGGCAAGCTTAGATATTGACTACTATGTAGAAAAGGGTAGCTAAGATGTATGAAAAAGAGCCAATCACAGGGAGACATGTCATCTCAGTCAAATTTTATAAGGTTTTTCTGAGGATTCAGTTTTATGAATTTGATTTCCTATCACACTCATGGGACTACGGCTAGGTTATTAATTAATTTTGCAGCATGCTGAATTAAAGATAGAACTGATGTTTTTTCAAATGATGAGCCGCATACTTGGAATAGTTACCATAAAGAACTGATTGAGAATTCATATTCATTTATCTTTCTTTAAGAATTCCATAATGAAGAAGTGCTAAGTATTTAGAGAAGAGAGAAGAAATCAGAGAATTGTAGAGTTTTCCATTGGTTAAAGGTCACTGAATTCCTGAGAATTGTGCACGAAGAAGTAAGTGAGTCTTTGAGATAGATTTGTTTCAATATCGGTAAAGAAAGAGGGATTCAAGCACAACAAACATGAGAAGAGCAGTTAGTGTAGAATCAACTAGTGGTAGGAGTGAAAAGGCAGAAGAAGAGACAAAGGGGAAAAAAAATTACTCTGACGAGTTCCTCAGGTTGCTTCCTGTTTCAACTCAGAACAAAAGAGAAAATGCAAATGTGCTCATAGATGACTACTGTGATATAAGGGATGCTAACACTCTGGGAACAACAGTTTTTTCACTCTTTACTTACTTTTACAAGAATTTTGATAAAGCCATCCCAGTGTCAAACCCTTGGACCTGTGGCCTGGCTAGGTTAATTGTTCCTGATGTCTACATAGATGTAGATTTGTTTTTAGGCCTCGCTAATCATTATGATAATCTATCCAAAAAAATTAAAAAGAATGATGGCACCGCCCCACTCAGCCTCAATAGGAATTATTTCATGCAAGCTTTTGGCTTGTATAGCACCATGTCTACCAAAATTGACATGACTAAATAGGAATAGAGATATAAGCTGAAGCCTGGTATTGATAGAGGACAGTTGAAGAAGCATATCCTTAAGGAGGTGAGGAAGTATTTGGATCCTATGTCAGGGACAAGCCCTTATTATTACAAGGACTTGCACTTCTACATAAAGTACATCGCTTATGCCCTATGTAGAATGCTAGGGATAGATGGGGAAGTAGAAAATATTAATGCTGGGATATTAATGATGGTATTGGATTTACAGGAGATGCATTCTAGCACAAGTTATGATTATATATAGCATATCATAGATCTGATGCATGAGGGGTTCATAGAAACACAGAAGAAGATGAAAGACCCTAAGGAAAAGAAACCCAAGTTCTTCCATTTTTCCATCCTCATGCATCTATTGTTATACTTTAATTTTGTGATCATGGATAACAGTAATTTGGCCCCTCAGAGGTTCTATCAGGATAGACCTAATTCTATACAATTTAGGGTAAGGATTGGGAATTATATGTCTAAAGATTGTGATTATTGTGCTTTCCAGAATTGGATTGTATACCCAATAGTACAAAGCCTGGGTATCAGTAGAACAAGCATCCCAATTAAGGTCATGCAACTACTAAGGCCAAATGAGTATTTGGATAAATGGGAGGGAGACCATAATTGGGGTGATTTGTTCTTGGAAGAGAATTATACCATTATCAGGGTATATGGATGTATTCATCACCTCATGTATTGCCTTACCATGAACCAGTGAGGGTGGTAGCAATGGAATTCATTTGGAAACTATTGTTAATAGATAATGAGCACTTTGCACCATATAAGAAGGGGACCTTAACCCCTAGACAATTCAGAATTTTTGATTTCACGATTGGTAAAGGTGCTATTGATGTAGTTAGCCAATGGTTAGAAGGGTGTAGAATGGGGGAAGTAGCTTACAGATACATTGACCCTGAAGGCTTCATGGTAGGGGTGATAAAATTATATACTCCCACAATCCCCAATACTAATGTCCATTGTGAATGCATTGAGGAGAATGCTACAAGGAACATTCTTGATGAAGATGAGATCAAGACAAGAAGAACAAGGATTCAGGAGTTGATGAACCTTGAAAGGAAAATCCAAAGAAATGGGCTAGCTTTTGGGGGGTTTTACCCTGATCTCCCATATTTTGGCAAAATTAAGGCCATGATCGACAATTATTATGTGCTTATTGAGCAACTCGAGACTGTTCTTGATAAAAAAGCTGCCCAAGGGCCAGATCATTTAGAGTCTAAGTATGATAGTAGTAGTGACAGTGACTATGCCTGTCCTACTATATATGCCCAACCTCAGCAAGATGTTGCCAAGATACCACAGTTGTAGGGAGTAGAGGGCTATATTATTGACTTAACAGTCGCTACACAACCTGATGATTTAGAAGAGCCAGCTGCTAAGAGGCAAAAAATGGAAACTGGCCAACCTTCAGTTGAGGGACAAGAGAAGAAGAAGGATAAGGCAAGAGCCCTAGTCCCAGGAAATAGGTTATATGATCATAACCTGAGAAAATTTATTAGGGAAGGCAAGAAGAAACAACCTAACATGGAAGATAAGGTTGAGTTGCCTCTTAAGGCTTGTGTCGATGAAAGATTGATCCATCAACAACAATTATTGAGTGATGACAACTTTGTCAGAACTGAGGAGTTTAAAGACTTCCTAAGATGGTATAAGAAGGAGAAAATAAGAGCTCAACTGACTATTGATGGAAAGGAGACAATAAAAAATGAGGCCTTAGGGGCCCTACAATCTTATGATCCAAAAAGTGAGTACATCTCACCTAAGGAGGCCAGGAAGTTGGTGTTAGGCAGTGGCATATTATTGGCTGAGGGATGGGACTTAGCATCTGCCTTCATAATTGACCAAATTAGAAAGCAGTCTGATCTTAAGATGGCCAGTGAAGGACAGATGGGAGATGTAATCAAGGGATTTGGGTATAGCACAAAATCTCAATCTTTTGCAATGTGGAGCCTATGCCCAAAGGATCAGAAGCATCATCTGGTAGACATAAAGGAGAACATGGTAGGTAATCAAATGGTGTGGACAATGCAAAATACAGGGGATTTGGAAATATCCCAAATCATGACACACTGGGCTCACTTAAATGAGGACAAAACTAAATAGTTATCTGATAAGTGTAGCACATTGTTAGAAGAAACACGTGCATTGGCTAAAGATTGAGAAATGTGCCATATCCAGATACAACAGAAAGATCAGGTGATTCAAAGGTTGATGAAGGAATTAAAGGAGAAGCCTAAGGTGGTATATGTGCCTGCACAACCACAACCATTGCAAATTGAGGATAAAGTCAAATCAGAAGAAGTGGTTGAGGAAAATGATGTGGGAGAAAAAAGCAATGAAATTTCCTTGAGAGCATTAAGAGGCATCCTACAACATAGAATTGAGGTCTTGAAGGATAAGATTGATGTTGTACTTAATGCCTATAATAAGTTGCCAACTTTGAATACAGAGGTGATGGGGTATTTTTCTATCTTAAACCCCTATTTTACTAAATGGTCCACCAGGGTACAATTGACTGAGAAGCTTGCATCTTTACAAGCCCTAAGGTCAGATTTTCCAGAGATAGTGACAGAAGTGGAAGATGAGATAAAAAGGTTCAATATTTCTCTCTCATTCTTTAAAGGCAAATTGAATCAAATAGAGGTTAAATTAAGCCTCTTTTCTGCTTATTTTAATAGATTTGTTCATTCCTTAAGGGGAGATGATGATCAAGTAAAGGCCTTAGATGCCTAGAGGAATGAATTTGATATCAAAATTCCTAGTGATGAGGATTTTATTGTGGGAACATATGTGCATATAGAAGGATTCAATAAGATATTGGATGAAGCTTTCAAGGCAGAAACAGACATCAACAAGTTTCTAGTAGATATTAAGAACATCACTGATGTTAGATGGGACAGGCAAAAGGAAAAAGTACAAAGTACTCAAGACTTCAAATTGCCAATCGATGATGAAGTGAAAGAATGGGAATTGATGACCACACCTAAGAGAAAGAAGCCAGCAGTTGAGGAAGAAGTCGTGGACGATGAGTAAAGATGAACACTTGTTGCCCCACTATTGAAGATAAAGAAGTCAGTTATTACTAAAGTAAAGTGTAGGTGAGTATGTAAGCATGGTCATCCAGACTCAACATAAATATGACCAGCTACCATGTATACTATCAGAATGAAGTCACCAGATTAGGTGAAGAACAAAGAATATCTAATTTCATCTCTTGACTTGTCGTTCCATCACTTCTTCTCTCTCTCTCTCTTTGTCTTTTCTATAGTTTTAGGGTTAGGTTTTTGGAGACCATCCGAAGTTTGTTGCATCCAAAATAGAAAAGGATTCCAAGATGGTTAGGAACCTATGAATAGGAAAAAGTGGTATTTTTTAAGAGAGGATGAAATATATTGTAAAAATTAGACTTTCTAAATTAGTGTCTGTGTTTTCAAGCTTCAAATCTTCTTCATGTATGAAAGCAAGATCATATTAATAGAATATGGTGCAATTTTACTCTTCTCTATTGTTGTCTCTTTATTTCCTGTGTATGTTTTTTTATGCTTAAGTTTGCAAGGTAGTCTGAAGCATTCTAGTTACAAGGTAACTATTTAATTGCTTACAAGTTTCTTTCATGCAAAGAAGTAAGTTTTGTGGGTAATTTCAGAGAGAATAACAATATTTAAAGATTTGATACAGTATTTTAGAGGTAACTAAATAATTTGTAAGGTAGTTTATCTAAATTGCATGTAGGTTGTAAGGCAGCTTATGGTATTTTGTTTCTATGAGACTTGAACTTATTGACTCTGTAACCCAAGGGATAGATACTGATCTAGGTTTTGGTCTGGTAATCCATCATTGTCCAAACTTTTAGAAAATTTTAAGATAATTTTAATCAAAATATTTCTTTTACTTTGAAAAAATGAGCTGAACTCATTAAGGACTCATGTCAGTAGGATAGTGTCCATTTTAGTGATCCCTTGAAGAGTGGATCATTAGGTTATCCCTCCTAAAGTAAAAGGAAGAAGGATGAAAATGCTTATATCACTGGTTCTTGCTATATTTACAATCATGGTTTGTATGGTTAAGTTTTGTATTTTGTTATGCTTGGTCATATGTAGAATGTTTCATAAGTTGGATCAATAACTCTTGATACCAGATCAGTGTCCACATTAATATATACTATGTAATTAGCAATCATAAAGAGGTAAAACCTGCCTGAGTATATGTGGAACTCAAAAATGAAGAAGGATCTTATCCAATCCTTAGCAATCAGGCATTTCTTGTCTCTGAATCAGTATTAGAAGGCATAGTGTACAAGTAGTCATTTCAAGCACTGTGATTCATACAAGAAAAATCCCTAACAAATTGGTGACTCTACTGGGGAGAGTGGAGATTGTAAAGTGTTGTTGAAATATTTTTCAGAATATCTCTAAGTCCAAGTCAGAAATCTTTGGCACTTAAGCAGTTAACTTGTTTACAAATCATACTTGTGGTTATTGTTAAGTTACCCTTTGCTAAGTATTCATCCCAAGATTTGGGTGGCGACTCTAAAAGGAAAATCTCTAAGATTAGTGCAAGATTAATAATTATTTTTCAGAATGAATACTAGGTCAAGGGTGAGAACTAATCCTGAAAGGCTATTACCTGAGGGAATCCCATCATCCTAAAGAATAGGAATGTCTTGGAGAAAAAAGAGAAATCAAGTTAGTATGGATGAGACCCCTCTAAGAGGAAGAGAGGTTAATATTAGGGGAGATATGAATACCAGTCAGCGTTCTCATGATGGAAATACTTCAAAATATGAAGAGGCTGCTAAAATATTTTTAGAAACACCCACAGTCACTTCTACTTCAAATTAGAGAGAATAGAGCACTACACCTAGTTCAAATTCAGAAGATGCTCCTTCTGATATGCTAGCAAACGAAGAGAAGTTTATTTTGAAACAACTCGCCCTAGTTCAACAAATGAAAAAGGAGAGAGAAATGAGAAAGAAAAGGAATGATCATAAGGATCTTGATAAAAATAGAAAAATACTTTCAAAACATCAAACTATGAAAGATGCAGAAAGGTCTCAGAAGGACCAAGAAATACCATTCACTCATAAAGTTTCTACTTTACAAATGAATAAGGGTAAACAAAAGATGAGTAAACATAGAGATCATGAACCTAAATTTCAGAAGCCTTTGGTAGAACAAATGTCTAAGTTAGAAATTGACTTAGAAAAATTGAGAATTGAAAAGGAAACCATGGAAAAATGTTAGAAAAGGCACAAATGGAAGCTGCAACAATTGAAATGAAGAAAAAGATAGATTTTTTGCAGTCTTCAAAATATTCTCATACTGGGCCAAAGAATATTATAGCTTCTAAAACAAAAGCTACTACTTACAAGGAGGATGATAACTTTTAAAGGAAACCAATACATACTAAAAGGTACAAACAATTTGATTTTGTTGGTATTCCTGGGTACCCTAATGCTTTTCCTAAAGATGTGGGTGATATAGGAGAAAAGCTCCCAAAGTTTGTAGGCAATAATGTTATTTCTTGTGAAACAAATTTAAGGAAATTCATTGATTTTGTTGATGACTTGAATATCACCCATGAGGATGTGTTAATGAAGTTATTTGTTCAGTCTTTGGTTGAGGATGCAAGAGAATTATTTAGAAGCCTTGCTAACGGATCTGTTGTTTCTATGGATGAGTTGATTGAATTGTTTAAAGATCAGTATGGAGACAAAAAAAATAAAGGCTTTTTGTTGAATGAGTTCAACAATATCAAGAAAAATTACAATGAAGAAGTTACTGAGTTTAACACAAGGTTTCAAAGAGCTATGCACAAACTATTTCAGAAGATAAAGCTAGATGAAGAGGTATGTCTAGCAACCTATTTAAATGCTTTTGATTCCAAAATGGGATATGCTCTGAGAGACAAAAACCCTAGAACTCTTACTGATGCTTATAAAATAGCAGTCAATATTGAAATGAACAAAAGAGTATATGGTAAGTTAAATAGAAGGGATGACTCAAGATTTAGTAGAAGAAATCTGAAGGAACTAGAATACAAAGAATATAGATCTCCTTAAAGTAATAGACCTTATTATAATACTACTTAAAATCCTCAGAACAAAATGCAAAATCATCCGTATGGAACTCAGTAAAAAGATGGGAAGCCAGTTACTACAAATAGAAAATAAAAAATAGACAACAAAACCCCAGACCCCCTTCATAGGAATTCTGTCCATTTTTGCAATAGTGATACTTGGCGTGAAGCTCTTGAGGCCCCTCATAACCCTAATTTTTGTTTAGTTTCTGTGGATTTAAAGTCAAGTGAAGAACATGAAATTGATGAGGGCGAATAGTGTGATCATACTATGACAAATACTTATTCATGCCATGATATTGATTCAAATAGTGAAGAGGAAAATCATGATTCCTATGTTTCACAAAGGAGGATTGAGAATCATCATCAACAGATCTTATCTGATTGTGAAACTAAGGAGACCGATGACAGTATAAGATTTTATGCTCAAGATGGTCAGGATGTTCCACTCATAAGGAAATCCTCAGATGAGGAGAAAGCCATATTCACTGCAGAGTTAATGAATAAATCTAGAAGCAATTACCACTTGAGGAACAGGGTGGTGGGTGGAATTGGTAGTCATCCTTCAGGAGTCTTTATAAAGGAAAATAAATCAGACACAAAATATATGTAGAAAAAAGATGGATCTAGTGAAAATCTAAATAAGCATAAGGTCAAGATTATTAAAAAAGCTATAGAGACAAATATTGCACAAGAGGTAGAGATAAAAAGATAAGAAAAAATAGTTTTGTTTCGAAAGAGAGAAAACAACAAGTTGAAGGATTCAGCTCTAAAAGAACACAATGAAGAAAATGATGTCATTATTGATAAATCAAAGTTTTCATATATGAGATACACTCTAGTTGATATGGGTTAGTGCTTGTCCTAGATGACAGTTAAGGTTCCATTTCTGGAAATGATGAGAATTAAAGAACATAAGGAGAGGGTAATGTCATTGTTAAATAGTGTGCCCATAATAAAGGTTCAAAGTTTTGAAAATGTTAGCAAGAAGTTAATTACTAAAGAGAGTGAGCCTAAGGTGTTAACATCTAAAATTCCTCAAATATTCTTGAATGCAACTTCTTCCCTGAAAGTTGTTGACCCATTTTTTCTTTCATTGATAATTAATGATAAAATTCTCAAGAATTCTATGATTGATTCAGGAACCTCTAATATAGTTATGCCAGTTGAAATCATGAAGGACATGGTGTTACACCTTATGGGAGATGTAGAGCTATGGATTCTAGAGAGGTCCCTATAATTGGTACCATTGAGGCCTTGCCTTATAAACTTGCTATATGCCCTGATGTAGTGTTGACTATATTTTTTCTCTGGTTGATATACCACCTCATTATGGCATGTTGTTATCAAGAAAACGGAGTGCTTCAATGGGAGGTAGTATACAAAATGATTTATCTTATGCTACATTCAACATTTTTGGTGAAAATGTTAAGGTCTTGAGGGAAAGAAGAACACGTCATATGATAGAAAAATTTGAAGACACTAATATAAATTGTTGCATTGATGTAGACATGGAAAACTTTAGGATGCAAAATAATGAACTTTATTGTCAAGATCAAGAAGTTGACCCTTTGAACAAATAATTAATCTTGCAGGAAGATGGATTATGGAAAATGTACTTTGATGGTGCTTTCTCTAAAGAAGGATTAGGTGCAGGAGTATTGTTGATATCCCCATCAGGTACAAATTTTAAGTACTCATTTCTGTTAGCCTTCCAATGTACAAACAATACTGCAGAGTATGAGGCTTTATTTTTAGGACTTGAGATTGCTCTTAAACATGGTATAAAATGTTTAAAGGTTTATGGTGATTCTGAGTTAGTGGTAGCACAATTCAGATCCAAATATGTTGTAAAGAATGACAGATTGAAAATGTACAAATATACTATTTGGGATCAACTTGAGATGTTTGATGCTTTTGATATAAGATGGTTAGAAAGGTCAAAAAATATAATGTCTGATTTTTTAGCAAATGTTGCTATAAAAAATGATGATTTAACCTTACAAGGGGTGTCAATATTAGAAGTCAAAACAAGACCAGTTGTTCCAGACAACATATACAACTAGCAGGTGTTCCAGGATTATCAAGATATTTTGAGGTTCATGCAATGTTTAGATCATTATGAGAGCCAAAGTATAGATTGTAGTTCCCTATTGGAACATATTGATGGAAAGGATTACATTTATGCTAATGAAGTTGTCCAGTTAAGTTCTAATCAGATTCCTAGGGGTTTGGTTGAACTTGAAGCATTGTTTATTAGGCAGCAGAGTGATGCATCAAAGTTAAGCAATGCTAAGGTAGAGAATTTGGAAGAAATAAACTTAGGGTCAGAGAATAATCCTCAAATAGTTTATATTGGAAAGGGTTTGGATTCTCATGTAAGAATAAATCTGATCAAGTTACTAAGAAAATACAAGCATGTCTTGCCTGGTCATATGATGATTTGAAAGCAAATAGAGATGACCTTTTTCAGCATGAAATTCCTTTGAAATAAGATGTGAAGTCATTTAGGCAAAAACAAAGGCCTATTAACCCCTTGTTGGCTCCCAAGATGTAGCAAGAGTTGGTGAAACTAAAAGATGTTGGGATAATTCAACCCATTAGACATTCAACTTGGGTATCAAATCTAGTGCCGGTTAGAAAGAAAAATGGTGACATCAGACTATGTGTGGATTTCAAAAATCTTAATATTGCTTCTTTGAAGGATAATTATTCGTTACCCAATATGGAAGCAATGTTGCATAAGGTCACTGGTTGTGAGTTGTTATTAATGATGGATGGTTTCTCAGGTTATAACCAAGTGTTAGTCAAAGAGACAGAGTAGTATAAAATTGTATTTACTACTCCATGGGGAGCTTGTGTGTATATTAGGATGCCTTTTGGATTAATGAATGTAGGAGAAACCTTTCAGAGAGCTATGGATGTTTCTTTCAAAGAATTTATTGATATATTCATGGTTTTTTACCAAGATGACTTAACTACATATTCCAGAAAGGATTTTGATCATTGTGACCACTTGAATAAGATTGTTAACAAAGCATTGGAATATGGTGTCTCATTGAATCCCAATAAGTGTCATTTTGCAGTCAAAGAGGGGAAGTTTTTGGGACATATAGTATCTAAAGAAGGGGTAAGAATACACCCTGAGAGAGTAGAAGCAATTCAAAGGGTGATTTCTCCAAAGAACTTAAAGGTTGTGTAGTCTTTTTTAGGAAAAATAAATTTTGTCAGAAGATTTATAGCCAATTTTGTAGAAATTGTTAAACCCATTGTAAAATTGCTAAAGAAAGATGCCAAGTTTGTTTGGAATGAAGAGGCCTAGCAAGCATTTGAAAGGATAAAGGAGGCAGTGCAAGAGGCTCTAGTGTTAAAATCTCTTGATTATACTAAGCCTTTTTCCTTGTTTTCATTTGCATCATTTCACACAATTTCTGCCATATTGCTTCAGAAATATGAGCAAGGATTTGAACATCCTATAGCTTTTTATAGTAGATCCTTGCAAGCTGCAGAGCTTAACTATGAAATAATGGAGAAACAAGCTTATGCTTTGGTAAAGGTTGTAATGTCTTTTAGGCCCTACTTGGTTTGTGCTAAGGTGTAGGATTTTGTTCCTCATTCAGCAATAAAAGATATCCTTACACAGTCAGAGGTAACTGGTAAGAGGTGCAAGTGGATTACAAGAATTCAAGAGTTCAATCTTGAAATCAATATTACCAAGTTAATAAGAGGACAAGGCTTAGCAAAGCTTATGACAGAAGAAAAGTTGGATCTAGTACAACTAAATCAGACAGAAATACATGACCAAGCCATTACTAGTATAGAGAGGAAACCATATTATACTGATATTGCCTTCTTTCTCAAAAATGCTAGATGTCCTCATCATTTGGCTGAAAATCAAAAGAGGAGTCTAAAATTGCAAGATCAAAGGTATACTCTGAGCCAAGGTGATTTTTTTTGGAAAGATAAGAATGGTGTGCTATTGTTGTGCCTTGATATCTACCAGGCTAAGAAAGTTCTTACTGAGATGCATGAAGGAAAATGTGGGGGTCACTTTTCTGCTAAAACCACCACCCATAAGATTTTAAGGGAAGGATATTATTGGCCTAACTTATTCAAAGATACGTATATTCATGTCAAAAAATGTGAATCATGTCAAAGATTTTCCAATAAGCTAAAATTTGTAGGTGCTCTGTTCCTGAATTCAGTGAGTACTGAAGCTCCTTTTACTATGTGGGGGATTGACTTTATTGGTGAATTTCAGGAGAAGTCTAGTGCAGGGCATAGTTGGATATTAGTTTCCAAAAATTACTTTACTAAATGGATTGAAGCTATCCCTACAAGGAAAGCAACAAGCAAGGTGGTCACAAAGTTTCTCATGGATAATATTATAACCAGATTTGGTGTGCCTAGTAAGTTAGTAATGGATAATGCCATGAGTTTCAGATCAGAGGAAATGATAATTTTTTGTGAAAGGTATGGGATTGCAATATCATATTCATCTCTATACCACCCATAGGCTAATGGACAAGCTGAGTCTAGCAATAAGAGTATATTAATGATACTGAAAAGAACTTTGGAATAGAATAAGAGAACATGACACACAAAGTTAAAATTAGCTCTTTGGGCTAATAGGGTAACATTTAATAAGGCAACTGGTAAGTCTCCTTTTGAGTTAGTATATGGTTTAAAAGAAAGATTTCCAATTATAACCTATTACATGTTTACCAATTCATACATGAAGAACATTTAGATGTCTCTGATAATATGCAAGATAGAATGATACAGTTGATTGAATTGGATGAAACAAGAAGAAATAGTCAGAGAGAAAATATAAAGTTACAACAAAAGATGAAATATTTGTTTCATAAAAGGGCCATTGAGAGAAAGTTCTAGGCTGGTGACTTGGTTCTACAATGGAATGCAAGGGCAGAAGACAAAGGTAAGCACAAGAAATTTGAGTCTTTGTGGCTAGGACCTTTTATTATTTCAAAAATTTTTGGCAAAGATTCTTATTTGTTAAAGAGTATGGAGGGAGCAAGTTTTGAGTTACCTGTGCATGGGCCATTTTTGAAACATTTCTTTAAGTGAAGATCAAGGCAATGCACAAGTGAGTGTGTATTATATTGTAAATATATTTCCCTACTTTATAGTTCTATAAATATTTCCCTTTATGCTTTAGGTTTCACTCCAATTTTTTTTGAAGTGGTCTGCAACTAGAGATTTTGTGGTTCTTTGCCATAAACTATGTTTAGTCAATCCTCATTAGAGCCACCGTTGGTTGTTTTCCTAGTTTTGTCTTGTTTCCCTAAAGTTTTATGGTCCTCACTCTAGTTTCGTGCTTAAAAGTAGAAGTTTCTCAGTTTATGTGTCTTTTCCCTGTCAAAGTTTTCAGGTTTTCAGGTTAGAATCCATGAAAAATTTGCAAAAAACCTTGAAACCCTAGGTGTTGTTTGGTGTACAGAAATGAAAGGAAACCCTAAGACATTTATCACTTCTATTTCGACGTTACTTTTTGGAATTCACTTAACTCATGTGTTACAAACTTAATTGCCTAGTCACGTAGCCCGAATGGCATATTCCCTTTTTCTTCTAGACTTGGCAATTAGCTTATGTCGCATAGTCTCTCACAGAATTAGAATATTCTTTTAGCTTTATACGAATTCATGATTTCTTCCTATTGCATAGTCACAGAACAAGTAAACAGGTCAATAGTATATGAAGGGACCCACAGATAGGTTAGTATTTCACAAGAAAAGATCAATAGTCAAAGGTTCATCATGAGACTTGGCAATTTCTTTATGTTGCATAATCGCTAGATTGATTTGCAATTAAGTGACTAGTGCAAGGCTTTAGTCACATGGTCTCCAGAAAGGATGGCAGTTAAGAGAAAGATGCTCAGACTTCATGACTAACCATATGTGGTTTGAGATGAAACACAGTCAAGTTGTCGCCAGATTGAAATGATGAGTCAGCTTTCTATTCTGCGGTGTAGAGATAAGTAATCAATGAGGCACATGTCAAAAAGTAAGTTGATTTAAAAGGCTTATCACGTAGTCACCAAATGGTAAGAAATTATTCAGCGATTACGAGACTGAGTATAAGGGTATTTGTTAGTTGCATAGTCTCTAAAGAATTTAAGGGTATGATAGATTACTTGGTGATTTAGCAGGAGCCGTCAGATGAACTGATCAAGAGATCCTACGGTGGTCGCAAAGTCTTTGAATAAAAGAGTCCAAAAGGAAAAGTGCTCGTGACTTGGAGATAAGGGTATGTTGTGTAGTCATCAGATGAAATAAAGGGTAAAGTATTTTTCGCATTGTCTCTAAGGGATTTGACATTTAGCATTTGTGTTCTATGATTAGGCGACTAAGGGTAGTCGTGGGGTCTTGCAAAGGAAAGAAAACACTCAGCAACTGGGAGATAACCGTGAAAGCTAAAGATAATAGTTAGTCACGTAGTCTCTAAAAAAGATGTGAGTTAGTTCTAACATCCAGTGACTTTGATTTCTTTATGTCGCATGATCACCAGATGGTAACTTTGGTTAACTATAACAAGGAAAGTTACATAGTTGCTAAGTTTCCAGAAGAATCATGGGTTAAGGACTTGGGTTAGAAACAAAGAGATTATATACAGTCACATGGTCACCTGATATCAAATATTAAGAAAAGGTAGCAATATCTGATATGACAATGTCAATCATTCATCTTCCAATGGCAGGCTTAGATATTGATTACTATGTAAAAAAGGGTAGCTGAGATGTATGAAAAAGAGCTAATCACAGGGAGACATGTCATCTCATTCAAATTTTATAAGGTTTTTCTGAGGATTCAATTTTATGAATTTGATTTTCTGTCACACTCATGGGACTACGACTAGGTTTTTAATTAATTTTGCAGCATGCTGAATTAAAGACAGAACTGATGTTTTTTCAAATGATGAGCCGCATACTTGGAATAGTTACCATAAAGAACTGGTTGAGAATTCATTTCCGTTTATCTTGCTTTCAGAGTTCCAAAATGAAGAAGTGCTAAGTATTCAAAGAAGAGAGAAGAAATTAGAGAATTGCAAAGTTTTCCATTAGTTAATGGTCACTGAATTCCTAAGAATTGTGCACGAAGAAGTAAGTGAGTCTTGGAGATAGATTTGTTTCAATATTGGTAAAGAAAGAGTGATTCAAGCATAGAAAACATGAGTAGATTAGTTAGTGTAGCTTCAACCAGTGGTAGGAGTGAAAAGGAAGAAGAAGAGACAAAGGGGAAATGAAATTACTCTAACGAGTTCCACAGGTTGCTTCCTGGTTCAACTCAGAACAAAAGAGAAAATGCAAATGTGCTCACAGATGACTACTGTGATATAAGGGATGCTAACACTCTGGGAACAACAGTTTTTTAACTCTTTACTTACTTTTACAAGAATTCTGATAAAGCCATCCCAGTGTCAAACCCTTGGACCTGTGGCCTGGCTAGGTTAATTGTTCCTGTTTTCTACATAGATGTAGATTTGTTTTTAGGCCTCACCAGTCATTATGATGTTCTATCCAAAAAAATTAAAACGAATTATGGCACCACCCTTCTCATCCTCAATAGGAATTCTTTCATTCAAAGTTTTGGCTTGTATAGCACCATGTCCCCCAAAATTGACATGACTAAACAGGAACAGAGATATAAGTTGAAGCCTGGTATTGCTAGAGGATAGTTGCAGAAGAATATGCTTAAGGAGGTGAGGAATTATTTGGATCCTATGTCAGGGACAAGCCCTTATTATTACAAGGACTTGCACTTCTACATAAAGTACATTGCCTATGCCCTATGTAGAGTGCTAGGGACAGATGGGAAAGAAAAAAAGATTAATGCAGGGATTTTAATGATGGTGTTGGATTTACAGGAGGTGCATTCTAGCACCAGTTATGATTATATACAGTATATCATAGATCAGATGCATGAGGGGTTCATAGCAATGCAAAAGAAGATGAAAGACCCTAAGGAAAAGGAACCCATGTTCTTCCATTTTTCCATCCTCATGCATCTATTGTTATACTTTAATTTTGTGATCATGGATATCAGTAATTTGGCCCCTCAAAGGTTCTATTAGGATGGACCTAATCCTATCCAATTTTGTGTAAGGATTTGGAATTATACATCTAAAGATTGTGATTATTTTGCTTTCCAGAATTGGATTGTATACCCAATAGTACAAAGCCTATGTATCAGCAAAACAAGGGTCCCAATTAAGGTCATGCAACTACTAAGGCCAAATGAGTATTTGGAAAAATGGGAGGGAGACCATAATTGGGGTGATTTCTTCTTGGAAGAGAATTATACCATTATCAGGGTAGATGGATGTATTCATCCACCTCATGTCTTTCCTTACCATGTAATAGCGAGAGCGGCAGCAATGGAATTCATTTGGAAACTATTGTTAACAAATAATGAGCACTTTGCACCACATAAGAAGGGGACCGTAACTCCTACACAATTCAGAATTTATGATTTCATGATTGGTAAAGGTGCTAATAATGCAGTTAGCCAATGGTTGGAAGGGTGAAAAATGGGGGTAGCAGCTTACAGATACATTGACCCTGAAGGCTTCATGGCAGGGGTGAGAAAATTATATACTCCCACAATCCCCAATACCAATGTCCATTATGAATGCATTAAGGAGGATGCTACAAGGAACATTCTTGATGAAGATGAGATCAAGACAACAAGAACAAGGATTTAGGAGTTGATGAACCTTGAAAGGAAAATCAAAAGAAATGGGATAGCTTTTGGGGGGTTTTTACCATGATCTCCCATATTTTGGCAAAATTAAGGCCATGATCGATAATTATTATGTGCTTATTGAGCAACTTGAGACTGTTCTTGATAAAAAAAGGTGCCCAAGGGATAGATCATTTAGAGTCTGGGTATGATAGTAGTAGTGACAGTGACTATGCCCATCCTACTAGATATGCTCAACCTTAGAAAGATGTCGCTGAGATACCACAGCTGCAAGGAGTAGAGGGCCATATTATTGACTTAACAGTGGCTACACAACCTGATGATTTAGAAGAGCCTGCTACTAAGAGGCAAAAAATGGAAATTGGCCAACCTTCAGTTGAGGGACAGGAGAAGAAGAAGGTTAAGGAAAGAGCCCTAGTGCCATGAAATAGGTTATATGATCATAACCTAAGAAAATTGATTAGGGAAGGCAAGAAGAAACAGCCTGACATGGAAGATAAGGTTGAGTTGCCTCTTAAGGCTTGTGTTGATGAAAGATTGATCCATCAACAACAATTTTTGAGTGATGACAACTTTGTCAAAACTGAGGAGTTTAAAGACTTCCTAAGATGGTATAAGAAGGAACAGATAAGAGCTCAACTGACTATTGATGGAAAGGAGACAATAACAAATGAGGCCTTAGTGGCCCTACAATCTTATGATCCAGAAAGTGAGGACATATCACCTGAGGAGGCCAGGAAGTTGGTGTTAGGTAGTGGCATATTATTGGCTGAGGGATGGGACTTAGCATCTGCATTCATAATTGACCAAATAAGAAATCAGCCTGATCTCAAGATGGCCGGTGAAGTACAGATGGGAGATGTAATCAAGGGAGTTGGGTATAGCACAAAATCTCAAGCTTTTGCAATGTGGAGCCTATGCCCAAAGGATCAGAAGCCTCATCTGGTAGACATCAAGGAGAACATGGTAGGTAATCAAATGGTGTGGACAATGCAAAATACAGGGGATTTGGAAATATCCCAAATCATGACACACTAGGCTCACTTAAATGAGGACAAAACTAAACAGTTGTTTGATAAGTGTAGCACATTGTTAGAATAAACAAGTGTATTGGCTAAAGATCGGGAAATGTGCCATATCTAGATACACTAGAAAGATCAGGTGATTCAAAGGTTGATGAAGGAATTAGAGGAGAAGCCTGAGGTGGTATATGTGCCTGCACAACCACAACCATTGCAAATTGAGGATAAAGCCAAATCAAAAGAAGTGGTTGAGGAAAAGGATGTGGGAGAAAAAAGTAACGAAATTGCCTTGAAAGCATTAAGAGGTATCCTGCAACATAGAATTGAGGTCTTGAAGGATAAGACTGATGTTGTACTTAATGCCTATAATAAGTTTCCAACTTTGCATATAGAGGTGATGGGGTATCTTGCTATCTTAAACCCCTATTTTACTAAATGGTCCACCAGGGTACAATTGTTTGAGAAGCTTGCATCTTTACAAGCCCTAAGGTTAGATTTCCCAGAGATAGTGACAGAAGTGGAAGATGAGATCAAATGGGTCAATATTTCTCTCTCATTTTTTAAAAGCAAATTGAATCAAATAGAGGTTAAATTAAGCCTCTTTTCTGCTGATTTTAATAGATTTGTTCCTTCGTTAAGGGGAGATGATGATCAATTAAAGGCCTTAGATTCCTGGAGGAATGAATTTGATAGCAAAATGCCTAGTGATGAGGCATTTATTGTGGGAACAGATGTGGATATAGAAGGATTCAATAAGATATTGGATGAAGCTTTCAAGGTAGAAATTGACATCAACAAGTTTCTAGTAGATGTTAATAACATCATTGATGTTAGATAGGATAGGCAAAAGGCACAAGTACAATGTACTCAAGAATTCAAATGGCCAACCGATGATGAAGTGAAAGCATGGGAATTGATGACCACACCCAAGAGAAAGAAGCCAGTAGTTGAGGAAGAAGTCTTGGACGATGAGTAAAGGTGAACACTTGCCGCCTCACTATTGAAGATAAAGAAGTTAGTTATTACTAAAGGAAAGTGTAGGTGAGTATGTAAGCATGATCATATAGACTTGACATAAATACTACTAGCTACCATGTATACTATTAAAATGAATTCACCAGATCGGGTGAAGAACAAAGAATATCTAATTTCATCTCTTGACTTGGTCATTCCACAACTTCTTCTCTCTCTCTTTTTGTCTTTTCTATAGTTTTAGGGTTAGGTTTTCTGAGACCATCTGAAGCTTGTTGCATCCAAAATAGAAAAGGATTCCAAGATGGTTAGGAAACTATAAATAGGAAAAAGTGGTATTTTGTAAGAGAGGATAAAATATATTGTAAAAATTAGACTTTCTAAATTAGTGTCTATGTTTTCAAGCTTCAAAGCTTCTTCATGTATGAAAGAAAGATCATATTAATAAAATACGTTGCAATTTTACTCTTCTCTATTATTGTCTCTTTATTTCCTATGTATGCTTTTTTATGCTTAAGTTTGCAAGGTAGTCTAAAGCATTTTGGTTACAAGGTAACTATTTAATTCCTTACAAGTTTATTTCATGCAAAGAACTAAGTTTTGTGGGTAATTTCAAAGAGCATAACAATATTTAAAGATTTGATATAGTATTTTAGAGGTAACTAGATAATTTGTCAGGGAGTTTATCTGAATTGCATGTAAGTTGTAAGGTAGCTTATGGTATTTTTTTTCTATGAGACTTGAACTTATTTACTCTATAACCCAAGGGATAGGCACTGATCTATGTTTTGGTCTGGTAATCCATCATCATCCAAACTTTCAAAAAATTTTAAGATAATTTTAATCAAAATATTTCTGTTACTTAGAACAAATGAGCTAAACTCATTAAGGACTCATGTCAGTAGGATAGTGTCTATTTTAGTGATCCCTTGAAGAGTGGATCATTAGGTTATCCCTCCTAAAGTAAAAGGAAGAAGGATGAAAATCCTTATATCACTAGTTCTTGCTATATTTACAATCATGGTTTGTATGGTTAAGTTTTGCATTTGGTTATGCTTGGTCATATGTAGAATGTTTCATAAGTTGGCTCAATAACTCTTGATAGCAAATCAGTGTCCACATTAATATATACTGTGTAATCAGCAATCATAAAGAGGGAAAACTTGTCTGAGTATATGTGGAACTCAAAAATGAAGAAGGATATTATCCAATCCTTAGGAATTATGCATTTCTTGTCTTTGAATCAGTATTAGAAGGCATAGTGTACAAGTAGTCATTTCAAGCACCGTGATTCATACAAGAAAAATCCCTAACACACAGGATGGTTAGGAGTCTATAAATCTACATATCCATGCTCCACACTGTCCAAAATACTCTGGAGAACATGTATATACATATATTTTAAAATCAAAAATTTAATTCAAATTATTTATACATATACATGTGTAAATTTTATAAAAACATCATAATTTAAATATATATATATACCGTAGTAGCATGTAATGCTCTCCAAATATCGCTCAACTCTGAATCAGGTAAGGACACATCACTAGGATCCACCTGCTCATGCGAGGACACCTGTGAGGGATCAATCTACTCATCTGTAAGCAAGCTGGTAAAAGGTTGACAAACTAGATGTGTTGAAGTGGCATGTGTAGACTCGTCAAATATAGTCTGCTGAGGAGCTGTAGGTGGTACAGGAATATCATCCTATCTCTATGTACTAGTAGATCTGCTAAGAATGGTGGGGAAAAATGATGGTACATCCCTGAGAGTAACTCTGTCGATAATCTATAATGCCTGATATGAGAAAATTAAATCACTGGATAAACATGCAGCAATATTATGCAACCGGTCCATCTCTGATATAGTTGCAACCTATAAAGGAGATGGTATATCTACTATCTGGTATGGATCAGTAGTAGAAGATGCATCCTGTCTATGTGGCAGAATGCCAGAATGGGAGTGCAACATATATATTTCTACATGATCAGATGAAATCTCATGTATCTATGTCGCGATACTCATGATACTAGAATATACATCTGACCTGATCCGGTCATTAGGTACCCTCTATCCTACACCTTTCCCTTCCAAAACTTTTGGTACGACCAAAAGGTTTGGACCCACCTTTGCCCGCTTATTAGCGGGCACTAGGGAATTAGGCCCCCTGAATCTGTCTGATAATCTCCCCTTACCCTGTCCAGCATGATCGAGAAAATCTATGTAATCAACCTCATGATGCAAATGAAATTCTGCAAATAATTGTTTGCAAAAATATAGTGGAAGCTCATCCTTCTGGGGCCACTTATGATGAGCAGCCAACCATCGAGGATAAATAAATGGTGCAACAAGGTCATCCTAACATCGAGTGGTCATATAACCTCTGACTTTGGCTCTATCTCAATAAAAAGGAAACATACTCTTCACCTAAGCAGTGGAGACCTCCGAGTCAACCTGTCTATACTTCACAACGCCAGTAATACTGCGAGAGAGAGAAGCATAGAATGTATCAATAGATAAACTATCATACGGGTCATACAATTGAACTATGTCAATCATATGAATGAGGTCCTCTCTAATAATCTTCACCATGTACCTATTAGGGAGGGTGGATTTCTAGATCCTCTCATCAAGAACCTCAATAGCTCGTCTCAAACGAGCTATAGTACTTGTGAATAACTCCTCTCTGTCTTCTCTAGATTTTCCAGATCTATGAGAAGAGTGGGTGCTACCACCCCCCTATACACTAGCATCTCCTTAATCTATAGGTAATTCCCCTCCACCCGATTCCATCTGTGATAGAAAAAATAGATATAAATGCTCAAAAGTATAAAGAAGAATATATGTCTAGATCTCTGCACAGGTACATGGTCCAATTCTAATTTAAATAAATATATATTTTTAAACATGTACATTACAAATAAATAAACTTGAAAACACTTGAATGCATATACATTTGAAAAAAATGATTTAAAATCATATGTGTACATGTACATATATTTGTGCAAAACTTTGTTTATTAGTCTAGTTGAATGTAGATTAATGTTGAATGTTTAGGTTTAGGGATCAACTTGATTTATTTCTCAAATATGTTTAGGGTTAATTTGTTTGTGGTTAGCCCATTCATGTTGGTTTCTAGTGTTCTAAGATTTATGTTTTGTTCATGTTCCAGTTTCACATGTTGTTTTCATGTTAGGGTTCATGTGTTGGTTTAACATGTTAGGGTGTATGTTGGTTTCTAGTAAGTGTTCTAGTTGAAGGTTACGGTCCATGTTGGTTGAACATGTTATGGTTTATTTCTCAATTGGGTTTAAGGATCTACTTTATTAAATTAGGTTTACATGGTTAGGGTTCGTATATATGTTTTTTTAGCATGTTAGGGTTTATGTTGGTTAATGTTCCAATTTCATGTTAGTTTCTAGCTAATGCCATATCATGCTAGATAAAATAGATAAATGAAAACACAAATACATGTATTTTAAAAAGAAAAATTCAATTTAGCACGTTTAGGTTTATGTTTATTTATATGTTTCAATTTCATGTGTTGGTTTAATGTTAGGTTTCATGTTAGGGATCAATATGGTCAAGGTTTCATGTTAGGGATCAATTTAGTCAGGGTTTCATGTTACGGTTCATGTTAAGGTTTATGTTAAAATTTATATTTCAATTTCATGTTAGGGTTTGATGTTGGTTTCATATTAGGGTTTCACAAGTTAGTGTACATGCAAATGTTATGTTTAATATGAACTTTGTAATATCTAGAATGTTTTCTAATGTCTTGTAATATTTTCCTAATTTTTTGTAACATTTTCTTAAGGTTTTGTTAGGGTTCATGTTAGGTTTAATGTTAGGGTTCATGTTAGTCATGGTTTCATGTTAGGGTCCAATATGGTTAAGGTTTTGTGTTAGGGTTAATTTTAGATTTTATGTAGATTTATGTTTCAGTTTCATGTTAGGGTTCATTTGTTAGAGTTTATGTTTTCCTAAGTAACATTTTCCTAATGTTTCGTAACATTTTCCTACTATTTTGTAATATTTTCTTAATATTTTGAAACATATGTAATAAAACTAAATTAATTAACTAAATAAAATTTTCCTAATGTAACATTTTCCTAATGTTTTGTAATAGTTTCCTAATGTTTTGTAATAGTTTCCTAATATTTTGTAACATTTTCCTAATGTTTTGTAATAGTTTCCTAATGTTTTGTAACATTTTTCTAATGTTTGAAACATGTAATAAAAAATAAAATTAACTAACTAACTAATATATGATTCTAACTAAAAACAAAATTTAAATCTACAATAAACAATATTTTATATTTTCTAAAATTAAAAATAACAAAATTAAAACAAAAAAAAACATCAAATAATAGTACTACATTAATTTAACATAACAAAATTGAAAAACATTATAAAAAAAAAAAAATCCTACCTATTTTCGGCTGAAGTGCCCCTATTTTGGTCTGCAAATATTGGAAGGCACTCAATGCAAATGAGCTGCTCAAACCAAATTTTGGCGTTTATATAGTTTTTATGGGTTCCGGCCGAAACCGATCTGGCCGTACCATTTTCGGTCAAAACCCCTCTACCACATCGACGCCACATGGTGCCACATGTGTGCCACGTATGTATGGCAAGACATGTTTCCTCTGAAAGGGGTCCAGCTAAAATGGGTCCAGCCGAAACAGGCCAAATGGTCCCCAAGTGTGACACAACTTTGTAGTTTTACCCATTAGATTAAAAAAATTAGTTGCATACTTATTTCTTATAAGGTAATATTGGAATTTTTAGAAATGGCTGAAAGTGTTGGTTCTTTTTGAAACAATGTGAAAACCTCAAGTATTTCCCTTGGATCTAAAAATGAATTTCACCATTATCGAGAGATACAGGTAATTTATTATACCCTACATTAAACAATAAAGGGGAGTGAAAGTAATTTAATGTGCTTTCTCATGAATTGATTATTCCCTTTATAAATTACTTGATGTTCCTATAGATGGTAATGCAGTACATCTTTGTTTCACATTTATAGACCATAAAATATCAAAATGGGAATAATTATACAAATAGTCTAGACAATGCTAGATGTATAGGAAATCATATGGGCTTATTTCAGTCATGCAACACAATGGGAATTTCAAAAGTGGGCACTATATTGTTTGTTGTAAGATAAAGATTGGTAAACAACTCATAGAACTTGAGGAAGCAACATTCATGGATGAAGGAAAAAAACAAACTCCAAAAGATAGAATTTGCCAAAACTTGTTATAAGAATGCATAACTTTGATGTAATATAGAACATAATCTCAAATTATAAATGATGAAAAAGATAATACCAGTATTAAGGATGAGTTGTAACTAAAAGACAAAATTCATAATTGAAGAGCTTATTGATTTTATTGTTTTTTTTATCCCAGTTCAACCCAAGGAAACTAACATATAATACAAATTTTCTTGTGTCCGCAAAAGTTTTGAACAATTAATAAGGGTATGTAACAATTGGTGTTTGAAGACAAAATACAGATCCAAAAGGACAGTCATGAAAAGTGACATGTTCTATTTTAAGAATGTACATAAATGAAGGATATCCCTACAAAGTATAACCAGGTCAAAAGAGGATTATAAAGTGATAGTCAGGTATTTTAAGGTAGAAAGGTCTAGAAGACAGGGAATGTCCTTGTTTGATGGTTGTTACTATTCAAATGACAATAAAGTGTTGATTTCTAGTGAAATGGGTTAGTATTATCCTTGAAGGGGCCTTAGGTGATAGTGTATATGAAATTCAGTGATAGATAAGAACAAATAAAATTCCAAAACAGTAAACATGGTTAGGATTTTTCGTAGTCACAAAAGGATATGTGCTTCAAAAGGTAGGTAGTGTGTTAAAGGAAAGGTACAATTACCTATGAATACTTTGATATCAAAGACATGGTGATAAGACCATGACAATTTTTCATTACAATCAAAAGGAGATACAATAAGGATGCTACAGTAGTGATGATTATCAAAGTGATGGTGCTTTAGGAGAAATATCTATCAAAACTAACTAATGTGAACTATTATAGAGAAGTTTCTCGACATTCCATGCAAGAAAAGGATGTGAGTGATATTTTCTAGTTTTGAGAATAAGTTCTACATTTTACTTTAGCAAGGAAATGGTATGGAGAAAAATTTTAAGAACTTTAATAACGCTAACTGTTAAGGAATATGAAAGATATATTGGATAGTATAATGCAATAGTGATATGCAAGAAAGAGATGATTGTCACAAGAATGGGGTAGTGAATAATATTATGCATGAAAGGTGTCAATGTATTTCTAGTCATGAATGCAGAGCATATATGAAAATATAGTAGGCCTAGCTAGTAGAATTATCATAAAGTATCAATATTTCAGTGACATGATGAATAGTGAGCCTTTGACAGCCCTCTAAACATGAAAACCATAAAAATGAAGTCTAAAATGCATGAAGAATAGCCACAAGGGTACCATGGTTGCATCCTACAACATTGAAGAGGGAATTTTTGGTTTACCAAGAAGTCAAAAGATGCCCAATGATAGAAGATAGGCATGATCCAGAAGAACCAAAGAGAATTGAGATGGTCATTTAGGCCCTTCACTCAACATGATCATTAAGGGTGGTGAAATATGAAGTCTTTCAATTGAACATGACAACAAAGAAGAAATAAAACTTACTCTTGAGAAAAACATTAAATAGATTAAAGAGAAAAAATATCAAATATGACAGTGAAAAGATCAAAACATAGAAAAGGGATAGTTATGAGGGTTTTAAAAAATACATAAAAGATACAAATGACTGCCAACTCTAACAATTTAATAGATATATATATGAAGGTACAAAGAAGAGAATTTATGGCCAATAAAAGAACACAAAAACCTAAAAGAACATGTATCATTGTCTTTGAGGAAGAAAATTAGTCAAGGAGAGGAAAAGCTATAGTGTGAAGATGTAAACTCTCTTGCCTTATATTTTCTTTAGGTTGTAACTTCTAAATTTCAAAAAACATATTGATTTAAAGAATTGTTAAGTTTAAAAAAAATAATAGAGGTAGGAATTAAAGTATGCCACACCAAAGTAGTTGGATTTGGTATTTGTGTCATGCCCATAATTTTACGCCCAAAAATGTAACAACTTTTTTTTAAAGGGTTTAGTTAACGTCGCAAAGCATACACTTAAACTGGTAACCAAACTTACTATTCTAAAGTTAAGTATATTTTATTGGAGTTTTAGGTTAAATACAACTAGAATCTAAAAGTAGGGTGAAGGGGAATCATTACTATTGGTCAACCTCCAACAACCCAATTGTCAAAAAAAATACTAAGGTTAAAGTTGTTCAAGGATCGTTACAGGTCAAAGGTCATAATTTCTTGAGGTTACCCCTATTGCAAAATATCTAGTTACATCAACACATATGCAGATAAGGTTGCCATAACATGTTCATTTCATTTTTATTTTTTCTTAATAGAGTTTGATGATGTGGAAAGGAAACTTCCTGTAATTTTACTTGAAGGATTCAGTTAAACTTTTAGGAGGTCAAATACTTATAAGAATTTTGTTTATAATCTCCCTAAGGAAAACATTATAGTTGAGTTTGTAATATTACTTTTATAATGACCATTATATTTTCCAAATATATTTGCTACATAAAAATAACATTAACGAGATGGATTCTTATGACAACATTTAACTACTAAAATTAATTTTACTGCATTATAATATGTTTAAAATTCATTTCTCCATATATAAATTACGTAATGTTTACATTACAAAATCTATATACTAGCATGGTTAAATTTATAACTAATCTCGCTCTATATTAGAGTAAAGCCATACTAATATTGATTTAATTAAAAGGGACAACTTAATAATATGCTAGTCATACCAAGGGAACTTTTAAAGGTCTAGTGACATAATGTATTTATCTTAAAGGATCGAATATAAATCAGAACAGTCCTCACGAATTCTCTTTCATTCCCTTTTTAACTACTAAATAATTTAACACTGTAGTCATATTTTAATTTAAATTCCAAAATTTTAACCTTAGGACATTATTATCCTAATCTTATCCCATAACCACCTAATGGCTATCTTATCTAATAAAGTTGTTTTAAAAGGGTAGGAATTCCTAACATAAAGATAAAAGGGTTGGAAGATGTTTCCTAAAAAAATTAATTTTAAAAGAATGAAATACCCCATTTAACAAAACATTTCCCACCCCAAGAATAGTCAACATCCTTTTGAAATCCTTAACCCTAATTCCAAATTAGGGTTAGGGAAAATTAATGAAGACTAAGATGTTATTTTTTTTGTTCCTTTGGGTTACAAATTTCTCTCTCTCTCAAACCCTAAGCTATCTCTTTTCTTTTTGTTTTCTTGGTGCAAGTCTGAGTGGGGAACAAGAGGGAGGGCTGCATGAGCATATACATTTATGTATATGTATATAGTCACAGACTTGTTAGTGTATATATATATATATATATATATATATAATTTATTTAACTACTATTTCCATTGCAGATATTAACTTGCATACTAGAAAGAAAATTTGAGAAGTATTTAGAGATGGACATAAATTTGATAGAGAGATTCTCAATTTATAAATATCCTTATATGCAAGTATATTTATTCTCCTTTTTTTATTTAGTCTTTTGTAACATACTAATCTAACTAGGTCTACACCCAAGATAATTTTCTCTTCATCTAGTATTCAGCCTTTGCACAAATTTAATTTGCAACATTTAGGAATTTAAAATAACAAAATTTATACTACATTTTTATAAATATTGAATGATAATTTTATTTACTCATGATCTTAATGCTAGAATCTGAAAATGTCATAGCTAATAGATCCTTACAAAATGTCTCAAGAAATACATATTTTTAGGCACATGGTTCATTATATTTATTCTCAAACAAAATACATTATTTTAGCAATGGCCCATGGCTCTTTACATGTACATAAATAAATAAGTCTCTTTCTTCCCAACTCAACACTAAGCTTCAATGTGGGTCCAAACTTCACAAATCTGCAAACATAAACAAGGGAAAAAACACATGGTACCATGGGATGCTCACCACCCAACCTAGGCCTCTTAAAAGGCCACCCTTGAGCTTGGGGAACCAAAAGAAGTAAAAACAAGGGAGGCTTCATGGAGCCCATACTCCATGATTTTTTCCTCTCCTCCTTGAGGAGAGAATCTACACCAAGGGATGTCAAACTCCTTCACCCCCATGGCTACTCTTCCCTCCCAAGAGTGAGTGAGCCTTGAGACTCCCATTAACAACATTTACAAGAGAATAAGCAAAATAAATACTTCACAACAACAACAACATAAAATTTACTACAAGATCATAACTACAATATTTTCACAAGACACACACAACATTCATCCTTCTTTCAAGCACAAAATAGAACTACAATAAATGTGTTGCAATAAGTCCACCAACCTAGATCCAAGCTTATGACATGATAGTTGTAGAAGAGCTCCCTTTTAGCCTAAGTCCTCCTTCCAATGTCACCAACTCTAGCTATGTGTCTAAGATAGAGAGTAGGTGTTCAAACTCTCCAACATGGAGAGTCCCCACTAAAAAGCCACTAAGAAATCATGGGGAGAAGGAAAACCCTCTAATTGGTCTCTCTTCCCTAAACTCTTACAACTTTCTAAAAATAGATCCAAAAGGGGAAACTCCAAAAAGGTGAGTAATGTCTTTGCATAAAAATGGAAAAGTGGTCTTTCCAAGGTCAAGCCTTACAAGAGTTTATTTTCGTCGAACTTGGGAAACCAACTTTTGGAAGGGTCACATGGTCAACCATAGGCTATTGTAGGGTTAAAATGTCACTTATCCATTGGTATAACAAGTGGGATACCTAAAAATGACCCCACCACACCCCTAGGCACTTTTAAACCCCTCCAAAAATCCACTATAAGAGTACTTACGAAAATTCCAATGACATGACCACACCCCCAACTCCCAAACCAAGCTATGCATATGGCGATTCACTAATGTACTTACCTAGGTAGGTGGACAACCATTCCCAAGTTGACATGTCATGGTCTTAAGTATAATTCAAAAGTGTCAAATCACACACGCAAATATTTACACATCACTAGACCATGCCATATCCACTTGGGTATAATCACAAGAAAATAAGAAAATACATTTAAGGAATACATTCCCACAATCAACCATACATGTTTACAAATTAAATTCTGACACAGTGAGGTCTTGTCTCTCATTAGATGCAACCTTGGCTTATACTGAGTTCACATATACCTATGTTTGGTTCCCCAGATAAAATACCATGGTCTCATACCTGCACACTCAATTCAAATATCAGTAGTCTGAGGGGATAAATATACATCATAAGGAAATAAACTATATTCAAAACTTAAGGGAACATCAACATACTAAGTTTATTATTTAAGATCACAAGAATATAATAATTTCATTTAATCACATAGTGTAGGGTAAGATTCACATTGCATGATATCTAAATTTAATATTCATTTCTAATAATTCTCCTACCATCAATAACCCATAACATAACCATAATGTTTTTTTTTTCAAATCAATGGTCTCAAAATAAATGTCCATAATAGAAACATATTATAGTCCAAAAAGGTGCATCATAAAGTATCATGTATCCAACATCCAAAATGATCAATCCATGACATAAATCATAAAATCTATAAGGTCTTTAGTGCATCAAAATGTAAAGTATCATATGCTAAATCTATCATAAGCAGAAAAACTAGAAAACTACAATGGGGTTCGGGGTGAGGCCTCACATCCTCCCCCCTAGGATTGAACTTCCTCTTAAAGTTCATAAAAAAGATGGGGATACTGAGCTCTCATCTATGCTGCATCCTCCCATGAAGTTTTAACCTCATCATAGCAATCCTACTCAACCTTAACCTAGTCTGACTCTCAACCTTGTAGGCCCAGCATCTGGCATGCCAAAATATGAATAGGCTCTAATGACAGCTAGCCGTCTAAATCCACCTATAAGGCATCCCAATCTATCATGTGAGACTCATCATAAATATATTTTCTCAAAATAGAAACATGAAACACATCATGGATGCCTGACAGGCTAGGTGGCAAGGCTAGACAGTAGGAAACTAGTCCTATCCTCTCCAATATCTCAAATGGTTCTACAAATCGAGGTGCAAGCTTAGTGCCCTTTCCAAAATGGATTGGACTCTTATGAGGCTGCACTATCAAGAAGAGCCTATCTCTAACCATGTAAACCCAATCTGTCCTCTTTGTATCGGCATACTTTTTTTGTTGGTCCTGTGCCTCTAGAAGATGTTGTCTAATTAAGGCTACCTACTGCTCCATCTCTACAACTAACTGTGGCCCAATAGTTACCGTGTCCTCAATTCTTTCCCAACTCAAAGGTGTCCTAAAAGGTCTACCATATAGGGCCTGATATGGTGGCATACCCAAGGATGAATGATGACCATTATTATAGGCAAACTCTACTAAATGTAGATACTCCTCCCCCTTAACCTGATGGTCCATAACATACATACAGAGCATATCATTGAGTACCTAATTGACTCTCTTTATTTGACCATCTATCCCTGGGTGATAAGTTGTGCTAAAATTGAGCTAGGTGCCTAAAGCGGTTTGTAATTCTCTCCAAAAAGATGATGTGAAGAGAGAATCCCTATCAGAAATGATCTTTTGAGGAATGCCATGTAGTCTGACAATATCTCTTAAGAAAACCTACCTCAAGTTCTCATCATGTTCCTTCTCATTACAAGAATATATCAATATGTCATCAAGAAACATAACCACAAATATATTAAAAAAAGTGTAGAATACCCCATTCACAAGGCTCATGAATACAACAGGGGCATTCGTAAGACTAAAAGGTACAACAATGAACTCATAATGTCTGTATCTAGTCTGGAAAGTTGTCTTATGGATATCAATTTCCACGATTCTCAACTGATGGTACCCTAATTTAAGATCAATCTTAGAGAACACATGGGCACCATGTAACTGATCGAACAAGTCATCAATCCTAGGTAGTGGGTATCGATTCTTAATGGTTAACTTGTTGAACTTCTTGTAGTCCATACACAATCTAAGCGATCCATCCTTCTTTTTGACAAAGATAACTGGTGCACCCCAAGGAAAGACACTAGGTCATATGTGCCCCTTCTCAAGGAGCTCATGTAGTTGAATCTTGAGCTCATTTAGTTCATTATTACACATCCTATATGGTGCTCTAGATACTAGTGCAGCACCCGAAACGAGGTCTATATGGAAATCAACTGCTCTAAGGGGAGGCATACCAGGTAATTCTAAAGGAAACACATCTACAAATTCCTATAACATAGGATGATCGTCAAGAGAGGTTTCCTTTTCTGCTTCTTCTTCCCTATCACTGATAGTGATGGAAAATAACTAGCACCCTTTTCACATGCACCGCTTAAGTTTCATAGTGGAAATCATACAAATGGATACTGCCCTCTAAACCCCTAGAATAATTGTAGCATTGTCTTCCTCATATAAACATTCTACCTTCTTTTTCTGACAATCTATCTTGGCCCTGTGGGCATAAAGCCAATCCATGCCAAGTACTATCCCATAGGAACCAAGAGGTGTGATACCTAGATCTGCTATGGTAGTCATGGTACCAATCTATATATGACAATCCTTAACTAAGGAAGTGATGGGTACTCTAGAACCCAAGGCTAACTCTACCTCCCAACTAACTTCTTGTCTAACCTCCACTAGCCTGCAATGCTCCACAACCAATGGAGAAACAAAATAATATGTAGCACCTGAAACAAATAGAATAGTAACTCTATTACCTCCAAACATACCTGAAGCCTCAATCACAATAGCCTGATGTTCTGCCTGGCGGTTGTCAACTGCTGTAAAAACTCTATGGGATCTACCCATATCACCAACATTGGGCTCTGATGCTGTAGTGTGCTGACCACCTCCTTGAGGCTAATCCCTAGCCAAGTGCCCCATGGCACCACAAGAGTAGCATGGTCCTCGAGTCTGAAACTAGGTACCCTGGGGTCTAGAGAACTGTGAGCCCCCTGTCCTGCTAGAACCACTATAACCACCCCTGGAGGACTGCTGAGTCCTAGCTGGGGGTGTAGATGATGCATGTGACCTCTGGTCCCTACTAGGAGCTTGTTGCTACTGTTGTTTGGGTTTGGAGCCTTGTTTCCCCAAAGGAGCCCTCTAACTTTGTTCCTAATGTGACTTCTACTGAGATGGAGGGAGTTTGTATGACCCTGATGAATGCATATTATTATTATAATTATTTATATTTCCCTTCCAATGTGTTTTCTGATACCCTAAATTCTATGGTATGGTGTTTTGGTTCTGAGACCGATCCTGTGCATCCTATCCCCTACCCTAAATTTCCTTATCAATCAAGGCCTTTTCCATGGCCTTTCAAAGATTCCCTAGTGCTGCCATGCGCACCGACCCAGATATAGATGCATTCAATCCTCTTACAAAATGGTTGGCCTTGATCTTCTCATCTCTCATGTATTCTACATAAGGTAGAAGTTCTAGGAACTTACACTCATACTATGTGATGGTGAGTCCTCTCTTCTGAAGATCATGAAACTCGTCTATCTGTCGTTACCTATACTGCTTAGATAGGTAATGGTCTCTGAATCTCTCTAAAAAGGTGCCCAAGTGAGGGTGTCGATAGTAAAAGTACCCTTTAACTCCTCTTTCCTCCACCATATAGCTTTTGATCCTCTCAACAAGTGGATAGCAAAGTGTGCCCTTATATTGCTCCCATATGGGTGCAATCCAAAACACCTCTTGAGGCTCAAAAGAAAAGCCTCCACCTCACTCCTGTAACACCCCAAAATTGGCACCTAATAACTTAATCAATTTTGCTGCATTTTCTTATCTTTGAAGTCCTATTGTACTAGGCAAATTCTTCTCCTAATTGACTTTAATTGACTGAGTTTCAAATGCAGAAAACCCAAATTTGCATAAATCTGACAATTACATTTAATTCCTAAATCTCAAATGATTATTAGCTAAAATCCCTATGATTAATTGATTTAATCCTAAATTCCTAAGTGCTTTTAATTAAATCAAATCCACCCTCTTTGGCTAATATACATAAAAGGAATTGAAGGGTTATTTAATTAATCGAATGAATTATCCTCAAAAGGGATTTCCATAATTCCATATGAAAAGCCACTTATGTGTCAATAATTCATTCTTTTATTTTAATTAATCTTTGCATATTTGTCTCAATTGGAGAATGAAGAGACAACTGTTTCTTTTCAAGAAACTCTTCATCCTCTCTCTTTGGTTTTCTATAAATGAGACCTCTTTTCTTCATTGAGAAGATCCTTGTTTTTTTGAGCACAATTACTATAGTCAATTTTAGTTCAATTTCATGCTTTAGCTTACATTCTTGCATAATTAGTTTAATTGTCATTTGGAATTGAATATTGTGTAGCTTTTAATTCATTATCTATTTCTAAAGAGCTAACAATTTCATTCATGTTTTAGAGCTTTCTATTGGTTTTCTAATCAAATCTTAGTTTAGAAAGCATTTCTTTTCTAGATTGCAAGCAATTTCTTTCTAGATTAAAATCATTCAAGTTCTTAGCTTAATTACATTTTCAATTCCATAGCTTAATTGCATTTCATATCTAGATTAATTGCAATTCATCTTTCAGAGCTTAAAACATGTTTCAATTCGTAGAATAGCAGTATTTTATCATATCTATATGCAGATTTCTCACATTTGATGGCTATTCTTCACACACTTGCACTCTAAAAATCCTCCGTATTAGAGAAGGTCAGGTTGTTGGCTCTCATTCTGAGGGTAAATTACAGCAATCACTCCTAATTAGGAGGCAACAGGTCGTCTCAATCACTTTGTAGAGAAAAAAATTCATGTTTGTCTTTGCAAATCCATTGATTGAATAAAGACTATGTTGGGTTTTATGTTGGATAGAGAGGTCCACATTTGACATAAGACATTTTTGCGCCCACTGAGGGGCGGAAAAATCAATTTTCTGGCCTCATTATAAACTCTGGTTTTAATTTTGTTTTATGTTCGTTTTGAGTCAAATCTGACTCCACAGTTGCGTCCAGAACGTCATTTCGGTTAAAAATGACTATAAACACGCCTATATCCGAGAAAAATTGAATCTGTTGCAAAAAAAAATTATAAATAGAGGCTGTACGGCCATCTACATGCAAACCGAGACAGTCTGCACGCGGGTCGAGACCTGCACGCACGTCGAAGTTAAATTTAAAAAAAAAAATTTTGCTAAAATTTGGTTTATGAATTTCAACGTGAATGTTTATGGTTTTATGCAAACATTGGAAATCTATCACTGCATGTCTATTTCATATCATTTTAGTCCTAACTCAACCTCACCTTATTGCTGTCTTCATATTTGCTTCCGTGCCTTTTCTTATTTAAATTTTCCCATCTCCAAAGCCCCGTGCATGTGGGATTAAAATCCCACAGCACCCGCCGCCCATCTCGCATCTCCCATCCCCCGCACCACCTTCCATCTTCCACAACTTCCTTCCACCGCTTCCCCAACCCTCCACTGCTCCAC